>JAQMYM010040017.1:0-18179 GCA_030014255.1 Parauchenoglanis ngamensis | reverse complement strand
ATAAAAATAAAGAAATAATTGAATTAGAAGGTGACCCCAAACTTTTGACCGGTAGTGTATATATACATATATATATATATATACATGGATAGGCACATGGATGGATGCACCATTGATAGATAGATAGATAGATAGATAGATAGATAGATAGATAGATAGATAGATAGATAGATAGATATATAGATATATATATATACACACATATATAAATGTATATATTTGTGGGGGGTTTTCAGATAGCCTTTAAGAATGCCTTTGACAAAATGAAAAGATATTGAAATCATTCGTATGTATAGATCAGTTAAAAGCATTAACATCCTCCTAAGTACAATTAAATACATGACACCAGACATGTTAACACGAGTTAACCAAAGTGGGAGTGACGACACTCTGTGTGAGTACAAAGAAATGACAGTCATGTAGAGGATGTTTTGTAAATTAAGTTACATTTTGAAAGTCTTAATTTCCCCTATGTATGGAGACTTTTGGGACTGTAATAATCAAATCATGGGGGCCAGATGGACTGCCCTCAATTCCAGCTGGTTGATGTTCTGTGAGTTGTGGGACCACACTCCTCCCCAACCTGTAAGAGAGGTGGATGTGAACGAATATCTCTCTCCAATGGAGCACAGCTTCAAACCAGATCCATTTTGTTAGTAAAGCTTTGCATATGGTGACCTGGTTAAGTCCAACTGGCAAGCACAATGTTGTTTGCCACACATTGGAACACATTTTAAAACGAAGTATTAACTGGGCCTGTTTTATTTTTCAAGCCATTCAAGGAAATATGTAGTGTGTCCAATTTAGCCATGTTCAGAGTCAGGGAGACGTTGAAAATGAAAGTGAGAGAAGAAATGCTCTAGTAATGTTTGAGTTGACAAAATAGGAATGCAGACAATATGAACTGAGTGAAAGGTGAAATGAAGGCTGGTGATGTCTGAGGTATTGTCTTTAAATGACATTGACACTGATGTGAGCATGTTGTGAACTATTCCCGCAGCTATAAAATTCTTACACTTTTCATTTGTTTGCAATAAAAGTCAATTTCACTTTTAATTCTGTACTAATCTACCACCTGGACACTATCCACAGGTTTGAACATTCCATTTCAGTAGTTCCTTAAGGATGCTAGGAATAAAATAGGGCCACTTTTTGGATCATCTATGTTTTTTCAGGGAATCTTGTGTATAGTGCTTGATTCATGTCAGTGTTGTAAGACAGCACTCTCACTAGGTGATGATCTATTTAATCTGCACACTGCCATGTAATAAGTAGATTCAGCTCAAGGTCCCTTAACACAACTTTTCTCTAATTATAAATTAACTTAACTGCTTTTTTGGAGTTGTTAATCTTGTAACAAGCAAGTGATACAATCATCAGTGGAATAAATATTCCAAATTGCATAAAGCTATTATGTGGGCTATAACAAAAAAAAGCTCAGAGACAGGACTTGCAGTCCTATTGTATATTTTAGCACAGATAATGTATCCTTTAGGATCCTCAATTCTAGTACTTGACATGACCACATTCCTTTGCTGCTCCCACCCACTCAGCCCTCTCACTTGTTCTCTTTTCAGTAATAACAACAGCTCACTTGTGACCTCTAAACTGTCCAAATGAGAAAAATTATGGCATCTCAAATGGGTTGACATCACAGATGGGAGCAATGCTGAGACAGGATGAGGTCCTAAAACCAGTTGAAATAATGAACATGTTTTCAAAAGACAATAATGTATGTTAAATAGTGTATGCCCACTCATTTTATACCACCACACTGCTGCATATTTAATTCGATCAGTAAGATTGTGTTGATTAATTTTCTAATGCAGCAGGATCTTAGGTTTGTACAGTATAAATGTGTTCTAAAATATTATCATTTCTAAGTTAAAAACACAGATAAGGACTTGTACAGTATTAGTGTAATTGTTGACATGGTGAAGTTTTTTTGTTTTCTTTTTTTTCAGTAATTCTTTGCATTCTCCTGCATTTTTTCTAGGGGTCCTGTTCTTTTATGTTTCTGAACATGGTAAGAGATCATGGCAGAGGGGTTTACGGTTTCTCCATTTTTCTGTTATTAACTTCAAGATGGGGAAATAAAGGAGATGTTAAGAGGTGAGGGAAAGACTGTTTACAGCTGTTATAATATAAGTGATAAAGCGACTACTTGTTTCATGGACTTTCCAGAACATTAAATGTAAATATATCTATGCATCCACCCATTATCTACATTGCTTATCTGTTAAGGGTTTCGGGGAACTGGAGGCAATCATGGCAAGCTGGAAGCAATCATGGCTGACTTTAAACAAGAGGCGGGGTACACCCTGGGCAAGTCGCCAATCTATCGCAGGGCTATCACAAAGATGAGCAGTCATTCATACTCACATTAAATGTAAATATACATGAATTTAAATAAAAGCATTTTGTGATGTTTTTTAATTAATAAAAATGCAACCGTTGTAAAATTGCTGCAGTATAAGAGGAATAAAACAATTCAGCATATCCTGGTCAGGGTGGTAACGTTATTCTCCTCTAACAGCACATCCTGTCATTATTTTATTCCATACTTTGCTTGTACTGACCTGTCATTTCATGTCCCTATTATACACAAGCAAAGACCTATTACTTCACACCAAGCTACACATCTCTGTGAGATCAGATTTTACTTAGTTTTTTACAAAATTTCACCATTGGGTGACGCCTTTGAATCAGGTTTAATACAAACATGCTTGATGTATTAGAATTATTAGTTAAAAAGCCTGATCTGGGTCAACTTCATCACTGATTGAAACTTTAATACAAGCAATTGAATATAAAACTGTAAAAAATGTGTCACTGAAATGTAGTTGCAAAGATATCACACTAATAATTGAGCCCTTGACAAAAATAATGTAGAATTCAGGCTGTGTAGAACCTTTTCTCCTATTATAGAGATTATTGTAGATATATTATTTCAAATATTAGCCGCCTTACATCATATGCTTTATTATACCTCAGACTAAATTAAAAGCAGGCACTGTTGTAACCTCAAACATTGTAGCTGTTGCCTCTAACTTTATCACTTTTTGAGATGTTAATTAACCTTATGCATTCATTAAGTTGTTACTTATGGTCTTATTTCAGTAAGATTGTGTTTTTTGAGTATATATAAATTACACCTTCAGCCTCAGGCAAATCTAACTCACTCCAAATACACTGTGTAAAGCAATCAGGTAATAATGAGAAAAAACCTTCAATTTCTACACAGCAATCCGGCAAACATTTCTAAAAATGACCAGCGCTGAACATTCCATTCCAATAGTTTAAGTTATTGAAATCAATTGAGCTCATCTAAGCTTTATTCAAAACCACAAAACTCATTTAACTTTCTCTCGAGTGCCTGAATGTCAGCAAGGACTATACTATGAACTCCTCCCAGTTGCTCTGTTTGTGGTCTAAATAGCTTATAGGAAAGCATTTCAAGGATTAAAATGCTGGCCTTCAGGCAATGACATTAAAATCCAACACATGATGGAAAAATGATTGTGTTCACTTAGGAATTGATGATCAGTCAAAAGATTTGGGCTCTTTCAGAGTGGGCATATTGTCAGAACCTGTCATTGTTTATTATAGCAATTTAGTAATGATTCAAATTCAAATTGCTTTGTTTTGATCATTTAGCATGGACAGACCGGAAGACTTTTGGTGTTGCATTCCGAAAAGTCTTTAATTAAAGTTATTGCTCTGACCAGCAATCATTTTCCATGGTTTCCTAAGACTGCCATCAATGGAAGTGCTCTGCTCAATCACTGTGCTCAAGTGAATTACTTGAAGAATCTTGTAATTAAATAATATATAATTGAGCACTTTTTATACAGTGCCTTGAATAAGTATTCACCCCTGTTGAACTTTTTGTAATGATAAAACCTGGATCTGAAATGGATTTAATTGGGATTATATGTCATGAATATACACAAAATAGTCAATAATGTTATTAACTAAAATAATTAATAATTTAAAATAAAAAATAATTTACAAATAACAGGTGTAAAAGATGTGATTAAATATTCAAGCCATGTTTGCTCTGAAACATGCTCCTGGAATAGCAAGAGTTTGGTGGAGAGCATACATAAACAAACATCATCATGAAAACCAAGGACCTATTAAGACAATTCAAGAAAACGTTCTGGAAAGATATCTATCAGGTTTTGGTGATATAAAATATATCTGACATCCTATGGAGTAGCATTAAGTCCATTATTATAAATGTACAAATGATGGCACAATCAGAACTCCTACCTAAAAGAGGTTGACCAAAAGTAAGAAGGCCATCATGTTATAGGGATGCTTTCAACAGCAGCAAGTTCATAAAAGTAACAATATAAACAATACAATCTAAGATAAAGGGTGACACTTTAAAAATATACATATTCATATACATAAGAAATCATTAGACGAAAACATTTAATCATAATCACTGATCATCTCAGTATGCACAGTCTAAAAAAACAGCCAGGTGCTGATATACCAGCACAGTCTCACTATGAAAACATCAGTGTGAGCAATTTCACAAGTGCACCACCCAAATGTATATGTTCAACATATTGAACCCATTCAGACCACCCTGATTTTATGGCTTGGTGCAATCAAATGTGTTGCATAAACCCAGCATGTTTAATCATAAGTGGATGATTATTATGATGATTGTGATTTTTAGAAGACAACATTCATTCGCTGATTATTTAAATGTCTGGTGTACATAACTATCAGGTTGTTAATAACACAATGTGGCAATTTTCTCAAGGCCATGGAGTTCGATTGTCATTTTCCATGAACTCACAGCTTTTGCATGGCCAAAGCTACAGTGGTTCCACAGCAAGGAAGTGAGCTAATTTTAGCTGTATATAGTAGCAAGTCTCTTTCATGTAACATTAATGGTAATATTACATGTTATTAAGTATGTTCCTAATGTCAGTGTCAATCAGTCTAACAGAAAAGTACATTACAGTCATTCTGCAAAGATCTGACCAACTAAGTTATACTTTCCTATATATCCTGTTTGAATTTTGGTCATTTGAACTTTCTGTAGAAACTCTTCAACAGGAATGAAAGAATTTCAGATATTGTAGATGGTTTTGAAACTCATTCTACTGTTCACATCTTTGGCTTGATAGACTGGGCTCTTTAGAAATCTTATTCACTAGAACGATGGAAAGAACTAAGACCAGACCTAATTCAAAATAAATATCAGTATCACCTAATGAATACTGAGGCCTTTCAGTCTACATTTTTGCTGCATAACAGAGACAGTATTTAGGATACAGTATGCCAATTTCCTTTGTAAAAGTAATCAATGTTATTTATATAAGCAACAAT
This sequence comes from Parauchenoglanis ngamensis, assembly GCA_030014255.1. NCBI lineage: Eukaryota > Metazoa > Chordata > Actinopteri > Siluriformes > Auchenoglanididae > Parauchenoglanis > Parauchenoglanis ngamensis. The sequence goes on along the minus strand of JAQMYM010040017.1, from coordinate 12,827 downwards.
TATGTTATCAGCTGTAATGAGGAAAAGAGTGATGTATACATAATGTGTGTATGTGTGTGTGTGGGTGTGTGTGTGTGTGTGTGTGTGAGAGAGAGAGAGAGAGAGAGAGAGAGAGAGAGAGAAGAGAAATACACAGGCTACAGAGAATGTGTACTCAGTGTCAATTCCGTACACCAATTTCCAGTTCCTTACGAAGCTAATAATTGCATGGATGAGAGCTGATTTCCACTCTCCGCTCTTCATTTAGCAGGTACTGGATTTTCATTTGGATGGAGATTTGCAATCCAGGTTTCTAATCCCTGCAGGGGCTGCAGTGATTAGCTTGGTAATTAACTCTTTGATTTTATTTCCACCATGAGCTAACTTTAATACAGTTTGGAATCCAGATTTAGTTATCTGAATGTTGAGATAGTGTGTTAGTCCCTAATGTATTCATTGATGTCATCATTTTAATTAAACCCTAATATTTATACTAAAGGGAGATTGGTGGGCTCACTGTGGAAGGCCAAAGTGATTGTGTATGTTTCTGTTTTATAACTTTCTGTCACGTCAACGCCATCTGCGTTAAACTACAAGCGTGGCCTCCAAACATGGCCACCGAGGACTGCAATTCACAGCCATTACAGACACGATAACATTCATGTTTACGTAATTACTGATTTCATGCACTCACTCACCTGTACACCTATAAATTCACCTTCATTTACATTCAACTAGCAACATCATCCAAATGAGTGCATTAATAAAAGGTATGTCCTTAAATACTGTGATATTATACACTGATTTATTATTTTCAATATACTATTTTTTCCTAATTCTCTAATTTCCTTTTGGAATCTATAAAGTGTTATCTTATTTATTGCACTTATATATCTATTCTCAATGTTGACAAAAGCATTGAAGCTCGTGTATTGCCGTTATAAAGCTAGCTTGTGTATTTCTGTTAACTGAAATGAAGCTTATGTGTGCGTTAACCAGGGAAAAGATGATTAGTTGACCACTACTTATTTTAATGACTGGTTGGCTAGTAAAATTAATAGTTATGCAAGGTATAGACAATAAGTTCAATATTTGAAGTAGAATACAGTGGATTTTGTTGCGCTTGAAGAACAGTTAACTTAGCTAATTAGTATAATTACATGCATATTATACTCCATGTGGTAATATAATGTGTACTGTAAAATATAATATTGTAATGTTGACCAGGCTATTCTTCCTTTATAACCTTTTAGAAAGCCTGAAAATAATCTCTGCAGGTAATCTGTGAGTTATTTGCTAGAGGACTAGGCTGTTCTCTGTGTATTCACTTCATCAACCTTTTAAAATAGGCCTGAGTGGTAGTCTTAAATGCAGAACATTTTGCACCCTAAGTTCTCCACATGTAATAATAGCTTTATTGCTGAACATTCTGTGAATGTGGCTGAGAGTTTGTAAGAAGAGAGGTTTTCTTAGAAGGCGGCTTAGAAGGTAAAATCTTGTCTGAAACAAACAGCCCTGCTTCTTCCACTGTGTTTTTCGAGTGTGGAGGAAAGGCATTCTCATTCTTACTTGAAATCTTTCTCTCTACATTCACAAAAGGTACATTCAAGAGTATAATTGAAAGCTTATTCATGCTATAAGTGTTTGCTATTCATATTGCTCTGTCTGTAGCCTGTGGAACATTGAACATATATTTTTTTAATCAGTTCAGTTTAATTTGTATAGAGCATCTAGAAAAAGGTTTTGTCATGAAGCAGCTTTACAGAAATGCAGGTGTACATCTGGCTTGCTTCTCATGAGATGATATAAAGAAGTAACCTTGAGAGGAACCAAACACAAAAGACTTTGTGTGTGAGATCATACAGTAAATTATTACCTTTATATGAAGTCAAATAGAAGTAAACGTATCAAATGTATATTATAAAGTTATATTATAAGTCCTAGGAAGAGCACAAAAAAATTATTTACAATTAGAACAGCAGTTCTGAGGCATGTATCCAAGACACTGACCTGAGGTAAGGGTGAGTCTTGGGCATAAACTGATTTGGGGAGTCTTTTTGGTACCTATGTGGGGCCATCCACAACAGCAAAAGCTGTACGCATGAGTAAAGCATCAGGATAAATCAGGCACAGCAGTAGAAGTGTCAGGATCGGTAGCAGAAGTGCACATGCAGCTTTGCAGAGAGAGAAAGAACAGATTATTTGGTATTCTTATATCCTACAGTGGTTTTGGAGACTTACCAGTTATTTTCTCGATTCTGAAATCTTAAAGAGGACATGCTTTGTATGACAATAGCACGTATCATTTTCAACAAGCTGGCCAGCAGACAATAGCAAGTAGGATTAACAACAAGCTAGCCAGCTAACACTAGTGATAACGCTAATGTTGATGATTTACTTTACAAAACAGTCTTTACTGTGGTCAGTGTTATCAATTTAACCAACAATTTTCTGTATATTAACTGATCTAAACACAATACTGCTATAAACTAATTTAAAAATAGGGAAGGGGGATTTTATACTATTCACTGTGGATGATTTGATGTCCAGGAATGGCTCTGGATCCACTCTGATTTAGAACAAAGCAGTTACTAACAGAGTATGAATGAATGACCAAATGAATGAATTATATTTTATCAGGAACAATGTGACAATTTAAAAGTTTTTTAAGGTACATAATTGAACTATAAAAAAAGCTATTACCTTAAAGCTAATTAAACTTATACCAACATGATATTCTTGGTAAAAGATGCATGCACAAAAAAAGTAAAAATAAAAAAGAAGCTCCAGTTTGGTACCTTTATTTCTGAGATAATTGGAATTATACTGTATGTTCAATATTAATTGAACTTACATTTAAATACTGAAAAAAAGTACTAAAAAATGTTGAATAGTACTGCCCAATGCATTTAAAAAAAAAAAGAATTGATAGTGTGACTGAGGTGGCATCTATAGTTGTTCCTTTTAATAATAAGTTTCTAGATCTTGGATTGTGTACATTGTGCTTTGGATTTGTATTGTACTTACATACTTAATTTTTAGTGTTAAAAACTACAGTAAGACCACAATCTCAAACTTAAATTACAGCAAAATTATAGGTAAAAAAAACCCCAATTCTTTATATCATACCATACCATTTCAGAAAATAGAAAATGGTTATTTGTACCCTGTGAAGAACCTCACATTAAATAGGATGAATAATATAATATGCTTTTATTGTATACTAAATAGGCTGAATGACTAGGCTAGACTCTGCCTATATAGTATATTCTTCTATACTCACATTCATTCTTTACAATAGCCTTAAATTGGTAGGAAGCCCTTTGAGGTGATATTGGTCTAACTGAAGTTGTCTAGCTTTACATGTTACTCAGACAAACTGTTGTTACAGGTAAGCGAGCCTGTATATTTTTATTTATTTAGCAAATTACCTTCAAACACTTTTTCAGAATCCTCTTTTTCAGAAAATACTGTCACTCGACTGAAAAGAGAAAGCTTGGAATTATTCCAGCTTCACATCTGTCCTTTAAATGTTATCTACAAATGTAGTCTTCCATGTCAGTAATGTTGATAAGACATCCAGTCCACATGTCCTTTTTGCTTTTCTTCTCTCAGACTTTCCCCGACAACCCCTCTATCATCTCCTTCAAATGTCAGTCTCAGCCTGTTAAATGAAATGTTCTGTTTTTGCCATCAGTTGCTCAATTTTCTCTAGGCGTTCTATGAATACTACTTTAATGGTTCTTCTTCTGAGAACATAACGCCTCTTCTGACCTTTTTCAAGAAGCCACTTTAAGGCCTTACTTTTACACTCAGAAGATTGTATCGACTAACTCAGTGATTGCTAAAGAGGGGTCTGTGAAGTTATTACGTTTATTAGCCTCAATAATCATACCTGCCAACATTTGCATTTCAAACTATGATAATTTTTTTTCACATGGGAGGATGGATAATATGCATGGATAGAATAAAGATTTCTTATTTGTTCATTTATATTTATGTTATGACAAAATATCAACATCAATTTATCAGAGAAACACATATAAATTTATATTAACATTTACCATTACCTGACATTTTGATACCAGCGAACTTAGGTAGTTAATTCATTCAACATTCAACCGGGCCAGCTTACACAGTAAGCAGGCGGAATTGAATCGGGTAGTGGGTTGCCAGGTTGTGGTGACAGATGGGATGAAATTGTATGTAGTGTGTGGATTAGGTGTGTAGCAACTTGGGTAATGTCAAATACACATACAAAATTTATGGAACTGATTATTTATGATAATGTTTGAGGGCCATGTAAATTACAGGAGTTTCCTGGGAGGAACAACAAAACAGAAGGACGCTGGGAGATGGCCTTGAAATATGGGAGAAACCAGTGAAAACAGGTATGCAATAATTCAAAAACATGTTAGGCCTATCAGTAATGCCTATTTGAATCTAATGTGTTCTGTCAATGGAAAGTTCATGTAATAAATGTGTACTGAGTCAGTCTGTGGAATTTTTTGTACAGTTCAAGGGGTCTTTGAATCCATGCAAGAATTCACACCAACTTCCATTTCCCAGAACACACTGTGGCCTACAAACATGGCTGCCATGGACTACAATTTCCATAGCAACACACTGCTCCCACGTTACTAATCATGCACACCTGGTACTAATCACATATTCACTCTTTCCCTTACTATATTATTATTTGTGCATTGTATGTACATTGACTGAGCCTTGTTTATCTTTTGACCTTGCCTCTGATTAACACTTTGGATCAGTTTGCCTGAATTAAAATTTTTTTTTTTTTTACCTGCTATAGCTCTAAAAACATTAGTTGTATAATGAAATATGGGGACACGGCCACTTATGAGACCGGAACTGTTCCACTTTTGCTTCCTTAGAAAAAAATTATGTTGCTCTATCTTGGTAGGTAAATTCTAAGATCTATTCTAGAGGTGTGCATTGGGTCTGGGATCCTGCAGTTCCCAACAAAAGTCGAGTGGGAGGTTTTTACTTTCATGATGTTCTTTACTTTCAGTCTTTTACTTCTATTTGTGTCCATGATCAGTCAGATATGACATCTGCATGAATGTGACAAAGAAACATTAGCACAAACATGCAGCCTTACGTGATGCATTTGCAGAATCCTTAGTAAGTACCTGGTTTAAATTAGGCTACTATTTTGCTTGAAATTGAATGGTGTGGCTGGGGTTGAGGAACTGTCTGTGACGGTTTAGTATCTTGACAGTGCTGGTGCTTCTACCACTGTGTGTTTTCCTAAGTGCTTTCCACTGTTTCTGGCAAAACCAGAGGAACATCTGGTTTTGGAATTCACTAAAACAAATCTTGTTTTGGGCCAACAAGCTGGTGTAACCCATCTCCACTAGTAGCACAAAACATGGCTTGGGGCCAGCTGTGGGCCCAAAGCTTTAATGTGATCTTTCAGAGCTCTTATCTTGTCCAAATGGTCTACCCAGGAGAAGAGGGGTGAAGGGACACCTGATCAATCTTTTATTTGTTCAGTTTCGGTAGGTGTTCTATTGGCAAATGTTTTCACCTTTCTAGTGTCTCTAGCACAGTGAGTAACCTTCCAGCTATCTCGTCAATTCTCTTCACGCACCAGGATGTTCTTCTTAATCCAAACTCCACTGTGAACAGGATGGTATTTTCTGTTACTGATTTTCCAACAGCCAGCACAACGAGCCATAATGGTGCTGTCCTGAGTCTCCGGAACCTTCCAGAATGTTGATATAGAGCAGTTTACATTAGAAATGCTGATTATTTAAAGTTCCAATTAGTGCATATATGAACACACAGTTTATTTGAAAAGTTTAAGCTTTTCTACTGGACTCATTATCCATCTTTGTTTCTTTTTTCCCCCTCACCAATCTCCATCTTTATGTAGTTCATATATCCCCTTTGGACTAATTAGTAATGAAAACTACCTTCTCATCTGCCTTTGCAGACAGCTGTGTATATTAAAAATGACACCTGTCTCTACATTTTACAATTTACTGCTCAACTGTCACGTCTCCCAGCAAATCCCCAACAGTGAACAGTATGGTTCCAGAAATCATGACTAAAAAGATTTGTATTCCTCAACTGATTGTCTCTATTTCTTAATCTAGAAGCAAAGCAAAGACTGCAAAAAAGTACTTCCATTTCTTTAAAGTTATGTTTTGTAGGCATTTGTTGTTGTAAATGATTAACCATGCATGATGGGATTTAATATTTGAATTAACCACAAAACACAATGATTGAATCTCAAATGAACTGCTGAGCATTTCTTTATTTATTTACAAAAACAAGCCTACAATGCCATGAAGGACAGACATAGTAGTAAAAGGGAGAGAAGATATGAGTGCTGGATGAGTGCTGGATTAGATGCATTGAGTGATTGCCACAGTGGTTTTGCCTTGTGTTCAGACCGAACATAACGATCAATATGAGACTCTCAGGAAATGAAATGATCATATCAGGTTTCAGAGAACCAGACAGTGATTTTGGATTAAAAAATGAATCATTCAATATATCAAAACAGCACTGAGAGTGCCAAAAGTCTAAAGCTTAATATATCCACATGTCAGGGTTTGGACTTTGAGGGATCTCCTTTCACTTGGTTTACATGATTCCTTTGATATATATATTAATTATTAATGGATGAGTATAATACCTAGAGAGTCAGCCAAAAATATGTATACACACTCCAGGAAAAGACAAATTTGCAAAAATATTTTAATTCAGACATCACGGGATTAATACAAGTTACCTTTGGTCTCTACAATTACAAGAAGTGCTCAAAGTGGTGGCCATTAGCTTCCAGACATTTATGTGTAGAAGTGTTCCTGAAGTGTGTATACATTTTTTGGCTGACTCTGTATATTGTGCTTTATTCAGAGTTGTGATAGTTTGTACCATAATTGCACATATCGGTGCTCAGACCTCAGATTTAACTATAGATGTACATGTTGGTCTGACAGTTATGTGTGAATCGTGTGTATAGGTGGAGTTTGCCGGAAACAGAGGCCTGTTTCAGTAACGCATGATTCTGACTTTGCCTTTGTATGACAGTTTTCCTGTCACCTGATATTCATGTTTTAGACAAGGTGAATACACTAAAAAAACCTACAGAATGCAACTCATGGGAAATTAATGAATAAATATGACACTATGGATTTATTAATCATGTAATTACTGTAAAGTCCACATAATGGACCTCTTAATCGAAGATGATAGCTATATGAAGGCTGAACCTACTAAGTTAGCTCTAACAATGGAGGATGAGCGCTTTGTCAATTTCTCCACTAAACCATGGGCATGTTTTCTTTAGAGGAGAACACATTAAATTATCTACAAAATGGAATTAAATATTCTTTCTAGAACTTTAAAAAAGTGAATTAATTTGACCAAAAAGTAACCTATATGCACAATTTCATGACCTTGATTTACTCATGGTCGTGACACTGAAGTACTAAAGTTTTTTTTTTAAATCCCTGTCTAAGCTTTACTCTTTGTGTTGTTACACAAAACAGTAGTTACTACTACAAAACTGTAGCTTATGTAGTTCATTTAATGATTAATGTGGTACAAAATATTATTGATAAGATTAGTTTTGGCAAAGGATATTGCTAAACATATAATATACGATATCTTACATGGATATCACCTTCCATTAACCTTTATTAATCCCTGGAGTTTATGTATCAGTTTCTACAAGAATATCTACAATATTATATATTTTGGAAAAGTTGACAAAATCTAATCAACAATATTGATTATAAACGCCACAGTAAACACAAGTTTATAGAGAAAAGGGTAACATGATTGAAACTAAAATCACATCTTGCTTCAGGAAAGTCTGTAAGAGAGGTTCACTATTTATCACTGATTTATATTTATTTTTAAAATAAATATAAATGGATATTCAGTAAAATAATGATCAAGTTCCCTGATAATTAACCCCTTAATATTCACAGATTTCACAGAGTACTTGTAACTTTTCTATTAGTTTCACAGTATGTGAGGAATAATTGATGAATAACGTGCATGCAAATAAATAAGGCAAGAAGCCTCAATGTTGCTCCCAGTAGACTGTTGGCGCCATCAACATGTTATCCGAGCCTCTCCGTGGAGTAATAAGGCTTGTAAAACATGGAAAGTAAAGGTTAAGAACACAATGAAGAGATTAGCATCAGTTCTTATCTCATGGGATCCTTAAGGCACAGCTCACTTTGTTTACTCAGAAGCTGTATCAGATAATTGCAAAGTTCTGCTTGTTGGAACACATTTAGCCCGTAGTAATGGCAGTCACATGTGTTATTCAGGCTTGGTAGAGGTGGTTTGAGCCTTAAAGGAAAACTCCACCACTTTAAATATGTTTAAAGCAATTCTGGCACTACTTGGTTTTTGTTCTTCTTGTGAGTAGTTAGCGGTTGTTTACATTTACAATGGTAGCTGTACAATGGTACAATGGCAGCTAGCAGAGTTACAATGGCATTTAATAGGAGAGAAAATTATTAGTGTTTATTAACATCTCACACATAAGAGGTAATGGTTAGGTTTTACTGTTAGCGCTTAATAGCTACAAAAACAAGAGTTGCTGTTTTCACTCACCATTTAACTTGATGCTTGATGTCATATTACTAATCACCCCAAAGTAGAAGTAATATAGACAGCAGATCCAGAATGCAATACGAGACAGACACTTGGCTCAGCTAGTTAACAGATTACAAGCATAACGGTGTTGACAGCAATATTAGTTGAAAGTTGAAGCTTTGGAAGCTGATTTGTTTGGGCAGAGTGTAAAGATGAGGAGGTAAGAGAGTTGTATAGACTAAAGTACTGCTGCATTCCTCACGTTAGGCAGAGATGAAGCAAAGGATAAATCCCACTGGAACCAGTAGCTGGGAGATTTAATTAATCCATGCATCTTTTCAGTCAAGGATCATTTTCTCATTTGGCGGTTAAGTCTTTTTCAGAAAGCAGACAGATATGTTCACCATATTATTCTGAAAGAAGCTCAGCGCTGCCTGAGTTCAAATGTTGGCTCTAATTCAAGTAAGCTAGCAATTTTTTTTTTAATTCCTTAATCTATTGACTCTCCTGAGAGTAGTTAGTTTACCAGCAGCTGCAGAATTGGTAGGATCAGTGGCTGAAAATAAGATTAATCTTTGATTATGTTCCAATTTAGCCATCAGAAAGTCTGGACACTTAATTGTGTTACGTGGGCTGGAAATCGAAGCCTGTTCCCTTAGCAACCTTTTTAAAGTCTATGGAATTAAGTGAAGTCAATGAATAAATTATGAATCAATTAGAACAAGCAGTTAAAGATATAATGTCTGTGTTTATAACAAAAAAGGAGTGAAAGAAACAAAAAAAAGAGCATTGCTATCATCAATGATAATTTGTTAATTGAATCTTTTTATACGTTTTAGTGGTCAATGATGCCTACCCTTGCAAACACTATCATTTAACAAATGTTTAATAAGTCCTATTCTAAAACAGTGATCAAATTGACAGCATGATTTTTTTTTAAAAGTCTCTAACATGACGAACAACATCCTGTTAGCATGCTCTATGTTGTTTACACCATACCTTTTAACTAAATTTGCACTTGACAATTTTGATGGTACATTCACCAGCCACTTTATTAGGAACACTATACTAATACTAGGTAGGGACCCATTTCATTCTCAGAACAGTCTAAATTCCTTATGGTATTGATTCCACAATGTGTTGGAAGCATTCCTTTGAGAATCTGGTCCATGTTGAGATGATTGCTGCAGATTTGTCACCTTAATTTCTGTCAATTTACTGTTCTATCACAGATGTGCTTTGTATTAACGGAACCAGTTTGAGATGATTTCTGCTTTGTAATTTGGCACATTATAATGCTGGAAGTAGCCATTATAAAATGGGAAATTGAGGTCATAGAGGGAAGCATGTGGTCATACACAGATACTTGACTGGTATTAAGGTTTCCAATGTGTGCCAAGAAAGCATTCTGCACAACATTACACCACCACCACCAGCCTGAATTGTTGACAAAAGGGATTGCAGGTTTGGTCCATGGATTAATGAAGTTGTCACCAAATTCTGACCCTATGCTAATATTTTCCCCCATTCTGATGTTGATGTGAACATTAACCAAATCTCTTGAACTGTATCTGAACAATGTTATTCATTGTGCTGCTGCCATGTGAATGTATAATTGCATGAAAGAGCAGGTATACAGGTCTTCCTAATAAAATGACCCTGCGAATGTACATGCATTCAAATATTTTATGCAACTTAGATTTCATTAAAATAAAATAGCTGCTGATTGACCTGGTACTTCCATTGGTGGTTCTGCCAGTTTCCATTTTGCAGAATTTGCATGTGAAGGACTGAAGGTGCTAAAGGATGCTCCAGTTTTTTATCTTTCTGAAATGAATGCTGCACTTGGCTGCATTTACAGGATCTGTCAAAATTAGACAGCCTCAGGGGATGTAATGGCTGAGAAATGCAGCCTACCTGAGTAAAAAAAGAGAGGGGAAAATAGCCTATGGGTAAACTATAAGGAGTGGATATCAGAGTATATACACTGCACCATTAAAGGTGTCACAAAATTGTAAATGGATGCTTGGGCTGGATTTGCATATGATACCTGCATACAAATTACATTAAAGATCTATTGTTAACTTACTTTTTTTTATTGATCTCATTATCAATACCCAGACTTTAACCGAATATGGTCAAATCACATGAACCGAAAGCATCGAACAAATCTACAAATCTACAAAAATACACAATATACTCAACATTTTAATAGGATGAAAATTATGACAAATAGCCTACATGCTGAAAAATATTGCTTAGTATTTAGTCTGTTGATTTTGGAAAGAATGCAGGGGTGCCATTAGATAGCTAGGTAGCATTGTTGTTTTTACAGTCAAAAAAGCCAAAAAAAAATCAACTTCTTATTTTCTATGGGATCCTGAGTCTGAGGTTTCTGAATTCACTGGTCAAAGTGAAACAAACTACTACGAGAACCTTTCAGTTTCAGTGACTTTCACCTTGGCAATTTCCCCAGGCAAATTTTGGTCTTACTGCTGGTTTAGCAGAAAGCATAAAGGTGTCTCTTGTGTCCCCATACCAATGTGAAAATTTTATGGTTAAGCCATGGATGTTGGCCTCTCTGTAGCTAATATCATATGCTTGGACAATGGAATGGCTTCAGAATGGGCAAATAAAATGTAGGAACAGCATCAGGAATAAACCAAGTTGCATAAGTGCTTTCATTGACTCATTGGACCAACCTTCAATCAGTGGTTATTCAGCAAGAATTTTTATCCTTGAATCAAAAAAAGGCGTGAGGTAGTACAGACATGAAAATCACACCTTAATGAACTAAAAAAAAAGTTAATAAAACATAATCTGCTTTGTGAGCAGATAAACCAAGCTAAAGAACTCTTACATAAACCAGCTACATGAATATGAACTGATGAAGCTGGGGTTCAGCACTCTTCCACCTACAGAGCTTGAGCTGTATGGTTATTGCGAGGATCAGGGACATTAACGTGACTCATGCCCTAAGCGACAGCAGGGTACTACACCTTGGCACTCTCCAAATCTGTCATACAAGGTAAGTGCAGCCCTTACAACATCCTTACAAAACAATTTTTGCTGCCAGTATTTCTTGCTCCCATGTCAAATCCATTTGTTTCCTAGCTCTCCAACACTCAAGCCACAGAGCATTCCAGCACAGAACACCACAGCTTAACATTTTCCATAGACAGAAGTAGAAGTAAAAATTGATAATGTAAATATTTAAGACATGACCTACCTTCAATTCAATTCAGTTGTATTTGTATAGTGCTTTTAATAACAGACATTGTCAAAAAAGCAGCTTCACAGAAATATATACATTCTGAATATAAACTTATGAATCTATCTATCTATCTATCTATCTACACACACACACACACACACACACACACACACACATATATATTTATATATATATATCCCTAATGAGCAAGCCTGTAGCGACGGTAGCAATGAAAAACTCCCTGAGACGACAAGAGGTAGAAACATTGAGAGGAACCAGACTCAAAAGGGAACCCATCCTCATTTGGGTGGCACTGGGTAGTGCGATTACAACTAATACACTTCTGTAATAGGGTCAAGATTTGAGTGCAAGACTCTGTTGGTGATTTGAGTCCTATGCCATTGTAGCAGAACCGACCGCTCCTGTCAACAGCAGTCCAACACCAACTTCACAGTTCTAGGTGTATGTTGAGGCAATTCGTATGGTGCCATCCTCAACAGGAGCAAATGGTTTCCAAGTGATGACTCCAACCAGAAGTAGAACATCAGGATGGATCAGGGAGGTCCGGAAAACAGAAGGGGTCAAGATCACTGGTATCTCAGGAGTAGCATGTGCAGCTCGACAAACAGAGAAAGTGAGAGAGAGAGAGAGAGAGAGAGAGAGAGAAGAGAAAAAGCAGATTCTTAGGTATGCTCATTGTCACCTAACAGTTAAGGAACGGAGTATATTAAACCATTCCATATTAAAAATACAAGCTATATATTTAAAATATAGGAAATAAAATGCCTTTATGACAGATCCACTGAAAATAATTTTTATATTTTTAGAATTTTAACAGTTAATAATATTTAAACTATAAATTAAAAATGCCCATCTGGATGCAGAAAGGACACAATTTCTTGTTCTCCATAACTACCATCCATCCATTATCTATACCGCTTTATCCATCTGGGTCGCGGGGAAGCTGGGCATCTTCGGGCGAGAGGCGGGGTACACCCTGGGCAGGTCGCCAGTCCACCACAGGGCCAACACAGACAAACAGCCA
>JAQMYM010039876.1:0-18202 GCA_030014255.1 Parauchenoglanis ngamensis | reverse complement strand
TGGACTGGCGACCTGCCCAGGGTGTACCCCGCCTCTCGCCCCAAGATGCTGGGATTGGCTCCAGCTTCCCCGCGACCAAGACGGATAAAGCGCTATGGATAATGGATGGATCTTAATACACTGTAAAAATAGCAGGAATCATCTGTACAGCTACTGCTTTAGTTATTTACTGTAAATTTAGAGTACTTTACTGGTAACAGTGCAGCTTGAATGATATTTTATAATGATTCTGTCTACTGGCTCAAAAAAAAAATTGCTAAAGAAAAATGCACTGAAAGATTCCATTAGAAACCAAATATGACGTTTTAGGGAAGACAGATTGTTTATTTATGGCATTTCTCTAAAGAACACATGTATTTTTAATAGTGTAAGTATTATACTAGTAGCTCTTCTGGACTTTTCCTATACTTAAGCTGTCATTTTAGTTCTCCAGCTCTTGCTTTTTTTTTTTTTTTTTTTAAATAACAAGAATAGTGTATTTCAGCTTCATGTGCAACTAATTTACACTTTTTTTCCAGTTAATGGAATCCGCTCCTCTTTCGGAGCCATTACTTGTATTTCCATTTATTCATTTAGTGGATTCTTTTAATCAAAGCCACTTTGAGTTTTGAGAAGCGAGGCAGAATGAGAAGCTGTTAAAGGAGTTGACACTGATAGACCTGAGCTGTAGGAATAAAAGTGTGAGCTGAAGCTAAGCACACCTCACGAAACACTCATATAAAGCCTGAGAGAGTCACAACTAAGCACACACACTCGTGTAGTAGAGAAATACAAAGAGCAGTACAAATTCACTCATACATTTAAAAAACACACACACATTCAGAGAGAGATACATTTGCTACACACACTGGTCACAAAACAGTCTATTTAAACATGATTGATACAAGCAAAATGTGTGACATGCTGGTGTTTGGGAGAAGGTCACAGCAGATCCGGAGTCTATCCTGGAACACTGGAATTATGTAGGAATACACCCTGGATGGGAAGCCAGTCCATAGCAGGGCATCAAACACACCTAGCAGTAATTTAGCATAGCCAATCCACCTACCAGCATGTTCTTTGAGATGGGAGAGGACCGGAGAACCCGGAAGCTTTTTTTTGAAAAGCTGAATTTTAAAATGTGAATCTCTGAATCCTGGGGTAAAAAAACTAACCTGAATTTAAAGATGTTCAAAATAAATGAATAAAGCATAAAGATGTTTGATTTTCAACCTAATATATTTCAATATTATGAATTCAATTGTCTTTCATTTTTATTAATAAGAACTCAAAGGCTTGTATCATTAAATTTTTTTTCAATTCAAATTTTTGTGTCATGAGGGGTGGGGTAGATTCTGATTATCCCGCTGTTTGATTTTTAATAAAAACATACTTTTTCTAATGTGAAATCTTTTTTAAAGGTAACTAGACCTTTCTTTTCATTGTCACAGAGCCGAGTTTTCACAGCGAGCTAGCATTTCGCTCTAATCTCACGAGAATCAGTGAAAATCAGTCAAGATCATTTAAAACACTATTTTTTTTGACTAAAAGATTTTGTCTCAATTTAATTAACTTTATTTGTCTTCGTATTTATCCATGTGCTGTAATCACGAACATGCATATACTGTACAAACCTTATGATTCTACTACTGCAGGAACAAAAAGTATACATGTACACATACTTTGGAAAAGTGTACTAAAAAGTAAAATGATTGAAGTGTACAAAAATCTCCCTCTCTCTCTCTCTCTCTCTCTCTCTCTACATATATAGACACAGACAGAGAAAGTAACATGTGGTATGATCAGTCACTGTCCTCTAGGTGGCCATATTGAGCTTAAACCCCCATAACCTGTAAATCACAACACAATGTGTTTTGCTTGGTTTCCTCTCTGCACTCAGTTTCATCTCTGCTAAAGTGTACCAATATGAAAAAGCAAGTCATTTTTTTTGTTGTTGCAAGGAGGCATTAATCTGCCTCATCCATAATTTTAGGTTTCTGATTTAAACCACCTGCCAGCACAAACGAATGTTCAACCAAAAGGGTTCCACTATGTACCAGGACTAAATATTAAATATAAATAAACATAAACAAATAAATTATTATTATTATTATTATTATTAATGTTTTTAATTAGTTAATTAATGTATTTATCATTTGTTGTATGTATTTTTATGTTCTACATTTGCATTTATTTCTTTACTTACTTATTTATAATAATAATAATAATAATAGATAGATAGATAGATAGATAGATAAAAAGGCCTGATGTTGCAGCAGTTAATGTTTGACTCAAAGATGTGAAGAAAAGAGATTTTTAAAATATTTGTTATATTGTGATCTCCTGCTCATCATCAGAACCTTCATTTATTCATTCATTCTTTCTTTCATTCTTCAGAAACTGGTACCCCCTGGTGGATCAAGGGCCTGTCCCAGGAACACTTGGCACAAGGTTAACCAACATTGGATTGAAGCAGTTCTGTGAGATATAATCAAGATTATTGGCATGTATCTGCATTAAACTGTACAGTACAGTGCAGGAGGAGTCTAGGACTGGAAGTGAGAATGTGAAAAACATAGTGAAAGCAGATATAAGGGGAATCGGAGCAATTTATAATTCCTCAGTCCCTTGTCATTGAATATTCTTCCACTTCTTTCTCTCTGTCATGGTCCTTAGAGGGTTTTTAGATTGCTTAATGATATGTGTGGTCAGAAATATTTTAGCGAGTATATTTTAGCAGTGTGTGTAAAGCCATGCTGAGGACTGAGCTTTGTGTGGAGTGCTTTATACAGCAATCAAATGCCTCTCCCACTGTGCAGCAAGTCCTCACAGCTTCACCAGGTACAATCCACAAGACAGAACTGATTACGAATGTAAAAATGCTGAATGTTTTTATGGTGGCTGTGTATTGAATTCCCCTGCAGGTTGCAGTATCACCTGCTGGATGATAAGCATGACTAACCACAGGTAGTAAAGATTCAACAAATGGTCATCCTTTTTAAATTTTTTAAATCCACTCTACTTTTCAGTACTGTTCCTTAGAGGCTTCCTCTTACAGCCCACACAAGTGGGCACTTCAGTACAAAAGGCAGGAAGCATAATGTAGCTTTAGCAAAATCCTTGAGAATTTGTAAAATCCATCTCTCTAGAACTATGCACAGAGACGTAATGACTGGCTGAGTACCTTGCTGGCTCTCTAATGATTTAAGTTACATCCGCTGTGTTATATGTAGACAGACACTTACCATCCACTTTACTTGGAACAGCTGTATACCTGCACATTCATGCATTTGAAATGTATTTGAAAAAGTGTGATCTCTGTGACTTCAACCTTGGCATGGTTGTTGGTACCAGATGGGCTGGTTTGAGTATTACAGAAACTGTCGAACACCTGGGATTTTCACATACAACAGTGTCTATAGTTTACACAGAATGACTCGGGGGGGAAAAAACACTGAGTGAGTGACAGTTCTGTGACTGGCAATGCCTTGTTGATAAGAGAAGTCAGAGGAGAATGGCCAGACTGGTTCAAGCTGCAAGGAAGGATGTAGAAACTCAAATAACCGTGGTGAGCAGAGAGGCAAAACATCGAACCTTGAACCGGAGGTGGATGGACTGCAACAGCAGAAGATCATATCAGATTCCACTCCTGGCAGTCAAAAACAGGAATCTGAGGCTATCCTGGTCACAGTCTCACTGAAACTGGACAGCGGAAGATGAAACAAATGATCTGGTCTTTTTCCAGACTGCAACTGTTCAGTTTCATGATACTGTCCAGCCTGAGATTCCTGTTTTTGGCTGCCAGGAGTGGAATCTGATGCTGTGGTCTTGTACTGGGGTAAATCGTGGTTTGAAACTCTGGGTCAGTATATAGTTGGGTTCTAATTTTATCCCATGATGTATTTTATGTCAGGAAGTTTTTTTTTTACTAGCTCGTGGATTGTGTATTGGCTTGTTATCAGTATTTGCATGGCTTATTTATTGCATTGCTGGTATTTGAGTGCTCCAGGCTCGCAGAAATATGTTAATTCTGCTTGGAGAAAAAGTATCCTGACGTTTAAATTTCTTTATTAATGCAATGACCAAACAAATGAATGATCATACATAACCTAGCCAATGCTTACTTAATGCGGCACTGACATTGTATAAGGAGAGATATTTAGCCAATGTCAGTTTTCTACCTGGGCTCTTAATGATAACATATGAAATAAAATGGAAAAAGCGGGTTAGTGCATCTCCAATTTTATGAGGTAAAGGTAATACATGTTGTGTTTATATGGTCATTTGCAATCATTTTGGTCACAGACTGACAAAGTTTATGCAGGCCTATCAAAAACTGAAACAACAGAACCAAAGTGAGTTTTTCTTAGGTTTGATTGCTGGCCAGTTCTTGTTATAATATATTTTGCACAAAAGCATGTGATCCGTAAAGACAAATCACATCCCTTCTGCCTGTTGACATTGGATTGAGTGAAAGTTACTATACATTTACATTTACATTACAGTTCTAAACAGAACCCCTACCAAAGTCCTTCCAGTAAAGTTTGTACACTAGTCGGCCATCTTTGCAATGCGTCTGCGCAGATATTTCTAGTTATGAAGATCAGGCTTCGTGCTCCTTGAATGGGGAGAGACTCGTATCAGAAACAGATTGACCTGATGTTTCAAATGCAGATTTGACAAAAAAAAAATGGCATAGGGCCGTGGTCACCAGCGCTTTTCCTGGAGAGCTGTCAACCTAACCGATCATAATCATGCCCATCTGACCAAACCATCATTGCCTTCTTAATCAACTAAAAGAGGTGGGTTGGATTTTGGTTGGAGATGAAACCTGCAGGAAGGTGAATTGCCAGGAATATGGTTGGAGACCACTGGCTTAGTTAATGTGTGGTTTTTGTTTTTTGAGGTTGCTCTGGCTACTAAGCTTTTCTCCATATCTAATGGAACAAATCACCCATTATTTGTGTATGTGTCATTACGTTAACTAGCAAAGCAAATGGCTATTTTATTAGAGAGGCTTACATATTACAGCCGCCATTTTTAATTTTACACGATGCCTCACTCATATCTATTTAATCGATAAAACAGAACACAGGAATGTTTATTTCTAACAAACACTATCATAGCGTCATAGCTTCTTAAAGAATAGTGTGAAGATGGGTGGGTCAATTCTTCTGGATCTCACATCATCCCACAGGCTTACTTTGATCCTCACATCAAATTTGGATACCAGTAAACTAATCATTTCATCCGTTTTGTCTGTAAGATGAATAAATCCTTTTCCCTTCTGAATGTCCTTGCATCTGGACCCTTGATATTACTTGGTATTAGATTAGACAACAGGACAATTCATACGCAGAAATATATCACACAGGAACAGGTGCAGATATGAAGTAATGGTAAGATGTGAAGAGACGGTGTAAAATTGACCCAGATCAGCCCACAGCCCAAAGACATGCAGATTAGGTCATCTGGCTACTCTAAATTGCCCATGTGTGTGAATGTGTGAATGGCTGTTCATCTCTGTGTTAGCATTGCGATAGATTGGCGACCTGCCCCAGGTGTACCCCACCTCTCACCCAAAGTCAACTGGGAATTGCTCCAGCTTCCCCTATAGAAGACAATACGTGGCATAGATATTGGATGGATAGTTTACTGACCAAACATAGTGCTGTAATTTTGCTATTAGCATTACTCTATCGAAAAAAAAAATCTAGAAAGAATCTTAAAAGAATATTCTCCACTCCATGTCACTGACATTATTAGATTTAATACACAAACATACACTGTAAATATATTGTTCCAGAGTTACGTCTAAAATCTTACACTTATATCCTAGTCTAGATTATTTCTGAGTATATTTACAGATGAAATAAGCTTAAAGGTTCATTATGTAGGATTCAGTTGATTGCAATCAATTGAATGAACTCCCAACTCATAACAAACTGCTTGAGAGCTTTAATCTGTTGGAAATTTTATACCCATGAACAATCATCCATCCATTATCTATATCGCTTTATCCGTTTGGGTCGCGGGGAAGCTGGAGCCAATCCCAGCATCTTCGGGCGAGAGGCGGGGTACACCCTGGGCAGGTCGCCAGTCCACCACAGGGCCACCATGAACAATCAACTGCAATCAATTGCAATTAACTGAATCTCCCTTACCCCTCCCTTTTCAAACATGTATTAGAGCGTACGGTGGCCCTGAGGTAACCGTAGCGTACTTCCAAGTACTTACATACACACTCCTTTTTTTATCATCCTCCTGGTGCTCCCTTCCAGAGTCATGCTGCCACTTGTAAAAATATGAAACAGGAAAGCGTTCTTTAGAGGTTTGTCCATTCTGGGCTACTGTAGTGGCACAATATGGCAGCTCCGTGGCAGAGGACCCACTCCCTGTGTAGATATAAAGCGCTCATTCTAAGCTTACGGAAACACAATGATTCATAGTTACAGGTAATTATACACTAATGAAAACATACTTATGAATATTATATTTCATTTCTGCTAATTGATCCACCTAAATCCTACATAGTGGACCTTTAAACAGAAACAATGAGATGAACACAACCGTAATTTAATGCAAGTTAGATTTTTGTCCTTTAGTTAATTTGTTCATAAGTAGAAAGTTGGATCCAAAAGTGTATTTTAAGATATGAATTTTGGAACAAAAACATATTTCACAATATGATATAGATTCAACGTGACTCTAAGGACTTCTGAATTTTGCTAATGTTGCTTTTTTCCCACTCTTTGACCGTGTTTTTGTGTCTGTGTTTCTTCGATTTCTACACATTTCCCCAGCACTGTGAAAAGTCAATGTTTTCCATTTTCAGTATTACAAGGCCATTTTCATGATTCCTGGTCCACTTTTCACCTCAGAGTTCATAACAAACTGCTTGAGAGCTTTAATCTGTTGTAAATTTTATACCCATGAACATCTTTTAGATATACTAGATTAGGTCCTACAATAAAAATGGTTGAGAATAATAAAGAAGAACACATTCTGTGTACTTGTGATCGTTTATATTAAATCAATCCAGGAACCTCTAGGCGTAGGACTGACCACTGCATTAGCACTGCCTGCGAGTGAGTAGTAAATGGTACAGAGTATTAAATTAGGGTATTACGTTTTTGGTGGCTTGCCAGATTCTGCGGAAAATGGAGTCTGAGCACTGCAGCCAGTCTGAGTCACAGAAATACAGAAGGACAGATAAACATCTTAAAAACACCACACCTATTAGAAATCGGACCATTTTCAGCAAAATAGTATTATTTTGTATCAGATATGTAAGTCAATCTCATCTAAAACCACATCTGTAGGTTACTTTATGTTGGAAAAAAGTCATTTTTCTGAGAGAGAGAGAGAGAGAGAGAGAAAGAGAGAGAGAGAGAGAGAGAGAGAGAGAATTTTGATCTCTGAATGCCTTTTACTTGTCTTGTGGTTTACTGAAGCTTATACTAAGTACCATACGAACAGGAAGGCCGCAGGCTAAAGTGTTAAAATAAAAGTCAATAGGATTCATGGTTTTAACACCACAAATAAAGTTCTGTGTTATGAAAACGGTCTGCAACATAAAATTGACTTATTACTTACTGCAAAACTGCAGACTTAGGAATAAAGGCTTTATCGTTAGCTTTTTTAGCACTTTCAGTCTAATCGCAACAAGGAGAAGGACTGATAAAAGGACAAACAAAAATGGAGCAGAGATATTGACAAAAGAAAAAATAGAATAAACCAAAAATAGCCTTGTGAAAGTAGGTTTAGTAACATATGGCTCCTCTGAATAGAAACCAGCTGGCAAATACATTTCAAATACAGTAAAAATTCAAACTCCTGCTTATTGCCTAAATAGTGCCAATTAGTCTTATTTTTTTCACCTGCCCACGGTAATAATCAGAGATGTACGACACACACTGTTCTATTCTGATGTTCATGAAATACTTCATAGTAGAAATAAGTTGCATTCTGTCCATTCTAGAAATTATGCCTTAATATGAAAAACTGATTTCCTTGAATGCGTCTTTAAAATGCGCACAAACATTAGACCCTACCAACATGACCCAAACTGATCCCTGGGTACCTTGTGTACTTATTCAAATTATGAATGCATACCAGTCAGCCTATCTCAGCATATAAAAAATGTACTTAAGAAATAACATTGATTCATATGTTACATATGTATTTGTATGTTCTATATGTAACAGGAACTTGGCTGATTGTTTTGTCGATCATCTAAGTGAAGGATTTCTCCTTTCCATTGTTGTGACACTTTAAAAGACATTGCTAGTTGTATCTAGTGTAGTGAGTGTATCTACACTGAATGTCATGTTTTGACTACAGGATGTACATCACCTATCTCAAATTTGAACTGGTTTCACCTCCTACAGTCTCAGAAGTGTTTTGCTTGCCCGGCTAATGGAAGAATTTTCTCCAAACTTTGTTCCAAGATTGCACGGCATTCACGTAATACTTGAACCTGCCTTTTGCCAGGCTGCCATTGCAAATAAGAACTTGCTCTTAATGACTTGACTGATAAAATAAAGGTTACATGAAACAAAACAGCCTGCACTACAGTCAGTTTTACTACGCTTAATATATAGACAATATATAATTTTTAAAGACTTAATATATATACATCAGTCATACAATTATCCAACCAGCCGAGCAGTGCATATCATGCAGATACAGGTCAATAGCTCAAGTTAGTGTTTATATCAAACATTGAAATGGAAAAAGGTGATCTCGGTGATTTAGAATGGGGAATGATTGTTGGTGCCAATCTGCAACCACATGGACTCCTGATCACTAGTCCGGCTCCTGGCACGAACACTTTCACACACATACACACACACGCACACGCACACACAACCAGGGTATAGATCAAACAAGTCACATGGCATATTTGCACCTGAAGTGGACACTATGTACTGTATTTACTTACTATTAAATACTTTAAACTGTATAATACTTACTTGTAGTCCTGACTCAAACAGCTGAAGATAGACGTTTTCCATTTCAACAGTCAAATTTGGGTGAACTTGTGCCTGTTATAGCCTCGGATAAAAATTTCTGGTTGATTAAAACAGAAGTGCAGTCTAAATCCCATTAAAGACTCAGCAATTTGGGGCAGTCGTGGCTCTTTGGTTAAGGCTCTGGGTTATGGGTCAGAAGGTTACTACAATTGGGCCCTTAACCCTCTCCACTCCGGGTGCACTGTATCATGGCTATCCCTGACTCCATCTTCCTAACAAGCTAGGATATGTGAAGAAAAGAATTTCACTGTGTTGCAATGTGAATGTGACATACCTAGGCTTCTTCTCCAGTGCTTTTGAATTCATATGTAGAAGAAAGCTGGTAACAGAAACACAGGTTGCATGCAAACTGATCAAAAGAAATAAAGCTAGGATTCTGTACTTATATAATCACATTGTATTGTACATTATATAACCACATTCACACATGCATCATTCTTTAGAAGAATCTTTTTTCGACGAGGACTCGATTTTGGGCGCGCGCGCGCGCGCCGAACACTTTAACGCAGTCGTGCACGCGGCAGCCGGAAGGCGGCGCTGCAGAGCGCGTGCACGCGGCGGGGGTTGGAGAGCTCGTGCGCTTTTTACGCTTCCCTCCGTCCATTCAGAGAGCGACGGCTTCGTTTCACAGCTGAATCAGGCAGCCGAGGGTCACACCGGTGCGCTCGCGTTTAGGAACACTGTCAGCCGTGCAAGCGCGCGCCGCACGGAAGTATCGTTTTACCATAGCAGCGTTTGCGTGGAAGCCGTGTTTCCGGCGCCTTTTAGAGGAATACGCGTGTGAAAATTAAGCTCTCACGGTAGGCGAGAGTTCACCTGCACAGCCGCGAGCTTTTCATTGTTATAGAGGAGAACCGTGAGGAATCCCGTCGCGTGCGTCATCCACAGCGGGGATTGCGTTTGTTTAACGCGCGAGCGTGGAGACTACAAAGTGATCATCCGAGAACCGACGCGGTAACCTAACCTAACGTCAGCACCGGGGTTTGCTTGATCAGCACAGCAGAAACAAAAACCTCCCGTTACATTTCTACACTTCAGAGGGAAACCAAACTGTACAAGACAGACCGGGGAAAATGCCGCTCGCGCAGCTTGCAGAGCCATGGCCCAAAATGGAGCTGGTGCAGCTGGAGACGGAGGTAAGACGCTCACAAACAGCCCCAGTTAATCAGTCCTGTCCACAAAATCAGTCTTCTCATGAACCCTGTAAAGGTACCACAACTCACCTGTGTCTTTTATGAGCTGAAACGCTAACTCGGGTTGCCAGTTGTTTTGTAAGTGGTGAATATAAACACAATCCAAAGCCTCCTCAACTTGGATAGGTCGCTGGATGGTTTTTTTTCTTTTTTTTTCTTTTTTCCGATAAACAAACTTATTTTTGGACCAAGTCAGAAATGTTAGAGTAGGACACCAAAATAAATAGAACTTTTTTATGCAGCGGTGCTTGTGGTGATGCTTAGGGATAAAATACATAAATATAACTACACTCTCAGGAGAAAAAAGGGTACTGAATACACTCTCAGAGAGTACTAACTACACTCAGCTGGAAAAAAGGTACTAAATACACCTCAAAGGGGGAAAAAGTGGTACTAACTATACTCTCAGAGGGTACTAAATACACTCGGCTGGAAAAAAGGTACTAAATACACCTCAAAGGGGGAAAAAAGTGGTACTAACTATACTCCAAGGGGAAAAATGGGTACTATATTGTCAAAAAGGGTACTATGTTGCTTACCACTCAAGTGGTATTGTCGAGGGTACATGCTTAGAAAGTTGTACTTCCTTGCTTCTCACTGGAGTGGTACCATCAAAGAGACATGTTTTGTACTATTAGTATGTATCTATCTCTTGGAAATGTGAATAGCCTGTAACATACATTAAAAATAATTTACGGTACATTATTGGCCCTTAAGCACCACTGATGCACCTTTTTAAAGCTACATCACATCCACCTTCAAAGCTGAACAATCTACTAAAACTTCCCTTGATGATCCCACCCCAGCAACAGTTTATTTACCTATACTTCCAAGAGTGTACGTTTGGGGGAAAATGAATGGATTATTCCTTTAAACCTCTTGTAGTGTACGTGACTAGAACGTAAGGACCACTTAAAGCTACACTGCGTTCACTTTCCCAGCAGAAAGAGGCACGATTGCGGGAGGAAACTGCTTCCGTGCCGCCTCTCGTCAGGGGAAATGGCTAATGTGTGCTCATAAAGTCGACCGATGATTTCACGGACAATTTGCAGATTCGTCGAATCATCACGATCATTTGCGTATTGAAACGTGTTCCGTGAAGAAGGAAGATCGGAAGTGTCTGAAGATTTTTTTATCCGAATTTGAAAATTATGGATTATTTCTTCTTGTACAAACTGAACGATTAAACAAAATACCATAATTTCTATCAAAATGAAGCGGTGGAAGCGAACAGTTCGAAAGTAAACAGGAAGTGCATGTTTTTTGGTTTTTCGATTCTCATCGCGCTGGCTATTAGAGATGGGAGTCCTCAGGGAGCGCGTGATACGATTTTTATCGTGATACCTAGTGCTGATTCGATTTCTATTGCGATTCTGTAAATATACTGATTTGATATTAAAGGTTTTTTTTTCAGATCTCATGTTACAATTTTAAAGCCATGAACCATCGAATTGCTATTTCCTGTAGGATTCTAGACGAACAGCAACATTTCACCATACATATATAAATTAAACATGGCGATGCATAACTGAATCGAACCCCATCTGTAATTGCTATCAGGTTGGAGGTTTTAAGTGTTTGTCAGGAAACACAGTGTCTGCAGCTTTAAGATCAACAAAGAAGATTGTTGTCTCATAATATGCCTTACTCGTATGTTCTTGTCCTGTACAAACCTTAATAGCCTGCGTTGCCTGAACACATCCTCCTCTGATGCAGCTTTGCCTCCCTTGTTCATGCTTGTCAAACAGATAAAGTCCTGGTAGCCAATCACGCATGGAATGTCTTTGCTCCCAAAACATAACCATTAAAACAAAACTCAGAAACGACGTCCATTAATCAGGGCTTCTTCACCATACAAGACCTCAATAAGCGTTCTGTCTCTGCTGCTGGCCAACACATGTATGCGTATTTTATATAATTTACTTCTAGTTTATAATTACAGCTAATAACTCACAGGATTTGTTTATAGTTTTCACTTCAGCAAGCGTTCCCGACCTTGTTAATGGAGTAATCCAATAAAAACACAACCTGACTAAACGCTAATGCTGGTGACCCTCGTGTACGTCCGTCGCTAGATTTGTCTTCAGGCTCCATTTAGAAATAACTCTTAGGATTGATGGGGAAGTGAAAGTTTGAGACCGTGAGTGTACTGTAGCTTTAAATATGATCTGTAACAGTAGTACAGATGGTCCTGTTCTGGGAAGTCGGTGCACTTTTCCGTATGCTTGTTCAGCTGTGTTTGGATGGCCTAGGAGTTGGAGCCTTTTAAAAACTTCCTGTTCGCAACCACATGCCATGTTTATATTGGGAGGTCAGCCCTTTAAACCTACTCCCTCTACACACACTGTCCCAAACGAAGTGTTGTGGTCTGCACAGCCGGAGGTGTCCAAAATGGTTGTTTGGAGTTAGAGATTGCTTATGAAGGCTCTTCCTGTTTTTTGCTCCATTGACACGATCACCTCTGTATGATCCTACAGGACAAGCTCTTATTGGATTTCACTTGCTAACATTAAGTTAGATTTGACAGTTTGTGTATCCTCTGTTTAACGGCACTTTGCCGACGCCTCTATTGTAAACGATGTATTGACGTCTTCCTGATTGCGTTTGCAGATCGTTCAAATATTTCTCCAAGAAGAGAAAGCTGCCTGATGGCATCTATACCAGAGGAAGATGTTCTGGTGAAGGAGACGCTCAAGGTTCTTAGCAGAAAGAAATGCCTTCTGGTTGTCAATATGAGACATTAGTGGAGGCTTCTACTTCCTCCTTCTCCACTGTAATCTTATTAGACAGGCAGGAGGAGAGAAGAGAGAGAGAAGGAAGACTAAGCGCGAAGGCTATAAGGCTGGGACCCTAAATGCGTACGAGATTCCACCTCTGTATCCCTTGTGTATGAATAAACAGAAGTCAGTAAATCAGTTCTAAAGTTTGTTTTGCAGTCAAGTGTCACTTTAGTTCATATTTTCTTAGATACACACTATGCAAGCGCACCACCCAGATGCATCGAAGCCCTTTCTCACTGCTGCTGAAAAAAGTCGTAGAGGAAACCCTGCACCACCCCTTCTGCGATGGATAAATTAGGTGGTTTGTAAAATTGATCTCTCAAAGGCCAGCTTTGTGGTAATAATTAACAAATGATATCTTGCGCCCGGATATCACGTGACGTTGTAGAGCCAGGGACCCACTTGCTCTCAATCACTGTACACACACACACACACACACACACACACCCATAACTACACACACTCAAGCAGTCGTAAACTGATGATAAGTGACACGATGACTGATGTGCTTTGTGTGTGTGCTGTGTGCTGGAACAGGAGAAATACTCAGGGAGTCTCTCGGTATTCATGCCGTGCGTCTCGTCGGCCTGGCAGTAAATAACGACGATGATGATCTCCATGATGATGATGAGCTCATCTGCAACAGCCATGACAAGTACTTTGCCAACCAGTATAGCTTTAGATTCCTTTAGACTGGTGTATATTTGATCACAAATAACCTCTCGTGTGTGTGTGTGTGTGTGTGTGTGTGTGTGTGTGTGTGTGTGGTAATGGAGTTGTCTTATCCACTTAGCAAGAAGTGTATCTTCTCTGTCTTAAGCCTGGACAGCTCTTAGACCTGATCTGAGGATGGCAGAAGCTTTGAAACACCTTTTGTTAGTTGTAACACCACTTAGCGAGTTGGTGTGTGTAACACTGCACTGCACAACACTGCACAGGGGGTGGGGGTGGGTGGGGGGGTGTTTGAGTAAATCAGTCCAGTGCAGGAGACTGAACTCAAACACATCCTTGCTGGTTTAAACGAAACTAATACAAACTGAAAGCATGTGAATAAACTGATTTTGTGTGTGTGTGTGTGTGTGTGTGTGTGTGTGTGTGTGAAACACTCAACTAACCACTGCCTGGTGGGTTTAATAGCCATTAAAGAGTGTGTGTGTGTGTTTCTTATTTAGAATGAGGGATCCATCCACCCTCTCGTTGCTTGTTCTCGTTGTGTGTGTGTGTGTGTGAGAGAGAATCTGTGGGTGTGTGTGGGTGGCTCTCCGTTTGTGTAGATTATTTTAAAGTAGGTACAATGGTGAGCGAGGGTCATCCAGATCTCCGACATATTCACATACCGAATTGTTCTTCTGTTTTTTATTCCAGTCACTGCCACACTCCATTTCTCTCCCCTCTGTCTGTCTCTCTTTTTTCTTTCTTCCCTTTCTCTCGCTCCCCCTCTCTCACTCTCACCTATATATAGATAGATATATCTTTATATATATCTATAATTTTTTTTCTTTCCTCTCTCTCTCTGTCTTTCTTTCATCTCTCTTTCACTTTCTCTCTCTTTCTTTCCGTCAGTGTCTCTGATACTCTCGTTCCCCTCCCTGCTTTCTGTCTCCTGCTGCGGATGACGGTTACCCGTACAGCTGTTCAAAGCACATCATGTTTCATCTGTCGTGGTTCAGTAAGAGAATGCAGTGGGTGTTTAGTCTCCACACTCATCCTTTCGAGCCATATTTCCAAACAGTTTTCTCAAATGATTCCTGTTCGAGTAAACTACGCATTTGATTCTCCACAGCGAGGGCCGTCACCCGGTGGACCGTGGCTCGGATGTGGACTGAGCAAAGCGTTTCACAGAGCACGTGAAAGAATACCGCAGCAAATCCAGAAAGAGTACGGACAATACGATATGGTGGCCATTCATCCACCAAACGTTAAGTTTTAGTTTTTTAAGGATTAAGCAGCGTGGCTTCTGTAGTAGATTCTTTGTGCCAGTTCATCCAATTACATTCATTTATGTAAATTATTTAGCTGAAGGCAGCTCCGTGGACTTGGCGAACTGAAAACACAGCCTGTTTAAAAGATTAAAGATGACTGAACAGAGAAGTTTGCGTTCAGGTAGCGGTCACATGCTTTCATGACATGATATTTCTGTATCTTTTTCATATTTGTTTATTTTTCAACTCTCCCACAGCTACTCATCAAATAGTTCTGACAAATTTGTTGTGAAGTAAAGCATTTAAATTGTAACCAGGCTCGTGATCTGAGTGCAGGATGTTTGTTAACCCCTTTATTAGGCTTGATTAGACCTGACTTTTCATGCTTGCATAGATATTGTAACAGATGCATGAACATGTATGCTAAGAAAATGGCCACAAGTCCCACGATTGACTGCAAAGGGAAGAGTGGATATCATAATGGATTAAATCTGACTGAGGTGTTGACTCGGAGGTCAGGGATAATTTGTGACAGTATGACTTTCTCACCTCGTCTCCTTTTCCAAATGGAAAAACTTGCAGTACAAAGAAGGAGTAGACATAAGCACATGCTAATGCTGAGTATTCCTCTTTCTTAGCTTTCCTATTAACGGTTTTCATTCGGGTTTGGAAATTTGTATGACTGTTTCACCAGATGAACTCGACATGAAGCGAAACGAGTCACCGCCCGAAATGAAAAGTTTCCTGTCCATTTTAAATGAATGAGCTTTTTCTGGTCTGAGAAGCTCCTGCCTTTTGAGCAGCGGAAATCAATCTTCCGATTTCATGTGGTCATTTAAAAGGAGACTCCCTTAACACAGCTGCTACACATTATTTGTTTATATTTGTTTGATTTCTAGCCGAGTTCATTAGGAAAGGTTGCGGGTGGGTAGAAAAATAAATAACTAGCTGGAGGAAAAAAGCACTACATGGTTTCAGGTCCCAGCGCTGACGCGTTCACTTCGCTGTTTAGTCCGGCTGCCTTTTCCTGAAGCACAGCGCTGTGGAGATGCACAGGTTGGATTTTGGAGAGGTGCGGGTCACCTCCGCTGCATGCCTTCATGAGATTTTACCCACAACTACCCGTGATCCACAATTCAATATGTTGAAGTGTAAATCAGTCTTCACACACACACACACACACACACACACTCGCTCTCTCTCGTTCTCTGTCGCTCTCTCTGTCGCTCTCTCTGTCTCTCGCGCTCTCTGGTTCCTCTTATGAACTCTCTCCCTCCTGCTGTAAAGTTGTGCGCCAGAACTGTAGCCTGAGGTTGTATAATATTGAACATAGACTTATGTAACAGGAAATGTTTTATGGCATCTTGGCATGGTTGGCTGAGTCCACTGTGGAAATGAAGGCCAAATTTCTGTCTCCTCACCAAAAAGGATTCAATTTTCAGCATTTTCATTTGATTGTGCTACAGGTTAAGGTTTAAAATGACAATTTCACATATTAGTAATAATTCAGCCTATGTGTAATGTTTAGAATGTGCTAATGTCATGATCTTTAAAATATGCAAACAAAATAACATTTAAACATTTGTTATAAATACGGTTTCCTGTATACTTTGATATTTCGCGTGCGTGTGTGTGTGTGTGTGTGTGAGAGAGAGCTACCTGTGTGTAATGATTGTGACATGAGGCAATCTCTATTTTATGGATGTAACCTTTAAATTGTATTGACTTGCAAAATGTCTCGCTCTGTGTACACACTTAGCACTAATGAGTCCTTAGAATAGTTTTTCACGTGACCATATATAGACATGCAGTTATTCAATCAGCCAATCGTGGGGCAGCAGCTCAATACATAAGATCATGCAGATACATGTGAAGTGCTTCAGTTAAACGTCCACAATGTAGGCTTCAACCACCTGAATCTTAGAATCACCTTTGAATCAACCGCCCCTCCGTTAGCCCTCCCTTTCCAAGCGTGTATTAAAGCGCACGGTGTCAGTTGCCTGTGCTGCTCTTCCAAGTATTTACATTTACACTCCCTTCATTTTTCCATGCGAATAATAAGTATGAACCCAAATTTTGAAAAACAGGATTTCAAACTTTGTGCCAGCAAACACTGATTCCTCTTGTTTTTCTTCATTGCCTTCCCTTCTTTTTCTTAGTTGTGCTTCGGTGCTTTCTTCACGTATAAAAGCGCAGAAGCCGCCTTCTAGAGGTTTGTCCATTCTGGGCTACTGTAGTGGTGCAAAATGGCGGCTCCATAGAGGTTGACCAGCTCCCTATGTAGATTAAAGAGCTCATAGTTTACAAAAACATGAAGATTTGTAGTTGCAGATAATTATACACTAATGAAAAATATACTTATGAATTCCAGGAGTATATTATGGGATATATACTCCATTTCTGCTAATGGATACCCTGAAAATCCTACATGGTGGACCTTTAACGGGGACGTGATGTCGGTGAAGTGGCACTGTTGTTGGTGCCAGACTGGCTGGTTTAAGCATTTCAGAAAGCACTGATGTCCTGGGAGTTGGAAAACAAAAGATATCCAGTTCTTGTTCATGAGAGGTCAGATTCTCATCAACCAAACATTCAAGCTGAACAGAAGGCCGTGGTATTAGCAATTACCACAATTAAATTGCCAATAATTGTGGCAAATGACCAATTTGGCAAAAAACATCAAGTAAGCAGCAGTTCTGTTGGCGGCGTCTTGAGGACAGAGAACAGAGGAGAACGATCAGACTAGTTCGGGCTGACAGAAAGCTGCAATAACTCAAATAGCTACTCTGTACAGCCACGGTGAGCAGAAAAGCATCTCCGGATGCACAGCACGTCTAACGTTTAGGCACGTGGGCTGCAACAGGAGACGATCACGTGGAGTTCTACTCCTGTCATACAAGAACAGGAATCTGAAGCTATAGTCGGACTGAATCTGGACAGGTGATGATTAGAAAAAGACCAAGCGACTAAGCCTGTGGGAACATTAATGCAGTAGGCCGACCTCGTTCTCTGGAAACTCTGCATACTGTGCTTAGCTGTTGCTACATCCTGCAGTTCCTTTGGTGGATTCTGCACTAGACACTTCTTCTTATATGCGAATATATAATTTACCTGTAGCATTATGGACGTCATCTCCATCACACTATAGTTAATCAGCGGTAACTAAAATTTACAGGAATAATAACCTCCTTAAAGAAAGCCACAAATATCCATCCATCTATCCATCCATCCATTATCTATACCGCTTTATCCATCTGGGTCGCGGGGAAGCTGGAGCCAATCCCAGCATCTTC
>JAQMYM010039673.1:0-18221 GCA_030014255.1 Parauchenoglanis ngamensis | reverse complement strand
ATACCATATTACTGAGAGGATCTGATTGGGGATGTGTCTGATGAATATTAGTATACAAAAGAGATCAAAAGATGAATATGAGAAGAGAGATCATAACACACTTTGTATCAAACCACCCAGTTTTTCAGTATACAGTGTATTTATACACTGTATTTAATTAAATAGCCCCAGCTTTATCACTAATAATCCTGTTTGAGTTTAGTTAGGGAATATAAATGAAGCTGAATTATATGGCAGCTCTATATTTCTTCTCCCTACTGTCTTTAATATGCTGTTGGAATCGGTTGAGGCACAACGTGTCTGAGCCACAAAGTGGTATTAAGCTTACTCACCGTTACACTCTAAAGGAAGGAAATAAGATAATCTGCGACGAGTTCTCCATTTGAGTTCTTTTGTTCTAAAATATTACATCAGAAACTTTCTTCATGCTAAACATTTTACTTCTATTAGCACATGACACGCTCAAAACGCTCTTACCGCTACTGATAAACCAACATGACGGGAGGCATTAAAGGCCATTACTCAAAGCCTGTGACTCATACAGTATATAAATGAGAGTCGTCTATCAATTCAGTGTTTACCTCACCAGTGGTCCTCACTCTGTGCAACAGATTTATGGCTCAGTAAAAACAAACTCACACTCACTTTCCTGTCCAGAAACAGAATAGTACAAAGATTATTGGGAAGAATGTGAGGTTTTCCCACTGCTCAGCACTCACCAATACACACAAGAACTTAGTTCACTCATACCCCTTTTCCACCAACAGGGAACAGGTTTTATTCTGAGCATTTCAAAACAAATTGGTTTGGAACCTGTAAAGTTGGCTCCCAGCTGGTTCCCAGTGCAAACATCAGTGATAACATCAGTGGGCCTGGCATAAGTTTGGAGAAGAGGCAGAGCACAGTATTGCAATGGAAAAGGATAAATCAGACAAATATCTGCAATACCCGAACAAAATCTCGCAGGTAATCAATGCAATCAGATGATGACGCATCCTTGATTACAATGGTTCTGCTCAAAACTGGTGGGAACGCGGGCTGGTTCACTATATGGAACTGGTTCAAGAACCCATTCCCTGTTGGTGGAAAAGGGGTATCAGTGTGTTTTAGCATGGTACTCAAAGTAAGGTCTGGATAACTCTAGAGTTCTTTGAAACATACTCAGGGCCTCAATGATGTTTAAATGTAGTTACAGTGATGAAAATAACAACCTACAATTGTTAAATTTTTTTATTATATGGAATATTGTGTCCTTATAGGTATTAGTCTGCTTGACTGGTGACTTGAATTGCATTGGCTTAACTAATCTTCAATAACTCAAAAACCAGTTGCCTATAAATAATGTAACTTTAAAGCTAATGTGTTGTTGGACCAAAAGCTCTATGGCTCCAATAAATAGACTATATATTGTTGTTTTTGCACTGAATCCATTGTATTTATTTACATTTAATAAGGTCCATTGCTACAAAAGTTTTGAGAACCCCAGCTTTAATACATACACTTATTAAAGGTCCACTATGTAGGATTCAACCACCTGAATCCCTCCCTTTCCAAGCGTATGGTGGCCATCAGGTGCCCATAGCTTACTTACAAGTACTTACATTCACACTCCCTTGCTTTTCTCTGTGCTAAATAATAAGTATGAGCCTCCATTTTTCACAATTTGGGTTCTCAAACTTGTTAGCCAGCACAAGAAAACACCGATTCTTCTTCTTTCTTCCTCTTTGGCTTCATTTCTTTTTCTTAGTCTTCCTTTCAGTGCTTCCTTCCAGGTTCATGCTGCCACTTGTAATAACATGAAACACGAAACATGTTCTCTAGAGGTTTGTCCATTCTGGGCTACTGTAGTGGCGCAATGTGGCGGCTCCATAGAGGTGGACCCACTCCCTTTGTAGATATAAAGGGCTCATTCTAAAAACACAATGACTCATAGTTACAGGTAATTATACGCTAATGAAAACATATTTATTAATACTTTATTCCATTTCTACTAATAGATCCCTGTAAATTCTACATATTGGACATTTAAACCAGTTATCACTCTTTCAGACCAAAACTATTTGAAAGTTACATATAAGCCATTTGAATTGAAATCCATTTATCCATAAATTATCTATACTGCTTGTCCATCAGGGTCACAGGGAAGCTGGAGACAATCCCAGCTGACTTAGAGAAAGAGGCCTGATATACCCTGGGAAGGTAGCCAATCTGCTACAGTGCTTATTTCCATTTAACTGGCAGGAAATAAATGCAGTTATCACTCTATTCTCTCCTGTTGTGATGAGTGAGGTAACTCGTTTTCACTCCTGTCATGTTGTAATAGAAAACTTACAAACTTACACTCAAGTCAAATAATACTTATATTCATTATTTTAATATTCAAAAGTATTTTTGATATATTCAATGCTTTCTGTTCATGTTGTTTAAATAGCAATTTACTGAACAATCTACTGAAAGTCTTGTTAGTTTGATGTTGTCATAACTGCAAGTTTTAGGTTTTTTAAAAGTTTCTTTTAAAACCTTTATGTCTACATGCATTTATAACTCACATGTATCGTATTAAAAAATATAGAATTACAAACATACTTGTTTTAATTTACATGAAGATCACACTTGTGGAGTAGATGCTCTGTTATAGGCAAATGATCAACAGGAAGTGGAAGTTGTTTATTTTCCAACAACAGCTCTTCCCAGTGCGTTATTTCTGTTATACCCCCAACAAATTGACATCAGATACATTTTTTAAATTTTTGTAAACCAAAACTAATACTACCTTGATGGTGATAGTTTCAATATCACATGTGAATCTGTGTGAGTCTCGTATTCCTCTCAGAGCCGTGAACACTGCACTATACTAATATTTCATGACGAGATCAGTTGAATGAAGGGGCTCATATAAATGTTTTCATGTCCATTATGATTGATGTGAGCTGTCACCAGGTCCGTCAGCCGTTTAATACAACAGGACCCTCTGTCCAGCTGGTTTCAGGCTACATTAGTGATGCCACATTACACCAGGTATGACATGAATATTTCACTCCTCCAGATGGCAAATCTGCAGCTAATTTAGTGACATTAGTAAAGTATTGTCCATGGAGTCCACAGAGGCCTACTCAGGACGTTGGCATTATAATGTTCTAGCTGAATGAAAAGGAGATTTGAGATATTCCAACCAGCAAAATACAAATGTACAGAAATGTAAATATACATTTACATTTAAATTTACATTTACATTTAATCTACATTTTAACACTGGCCAAACACAGAGGGAGCCTTATCATTCTGTAAGCTCAAATACTGTTTGTTTTTTATAAGGTTCTGTCTATTTCTCTTTCAGCAATCTCTTAACATCAGTAAATAATTAATAACAAACACACACGCACACACTGACTTTCAGTCCCAGTAATACTGAAAGGATATTTAAGCACAGTGCATGTATCTAGCTCATGTTGGACATATTTAAGGCTTTATAATCCAATGTCCAAGCTTTCAGCTGCTCTGAAGACTGTGCCAGAGCATTTACACATCATAAGAACAGGGGGTTCAAGAGAGCAAGATCATTTTTTTTATACTTAATCATCAAATTTCATTTTCAACCAGTATGCTACACTGATGCATCAAGTCTGTTCTTTCCTCTCAGTGCAGAAATAAGACATGGAAATTCTTTGGCCATGGCTGCCTATGTTATAATCATCCTGTCTTTGTCCTTGATGCCTAGCTGGCAGATAAAAACTTATTATAATCTTATACTACTACTAATACCACTACTACTGCTACCACCACCACTATTACTACCACAATTACTATTAATACCACCACTACTACCACTACTACCACCACTAACTACCACTGCTCCCGCTCTTCCTCCTTCTCCTCCTCCTCCTACTACTTCAACCATTACTAGTACTGATAATAATAATAATAATAATAATAATAATGCCACATTAGAATACAGTGTTCCCTAGTGATAAAATGTATGTGGTTAATTAATTTTTACTAAAACGCTAGGTCATATTCTAAAGCCTTATTATGCTAGAGTGAAAATTTAACCTAAAGTTCCACCTTGAATCCAGACAGAAATAAGGAAAGGTTTTAATTAGGAGATTAAATTTAGTATAGTATTATAAACCCAAGAAGGTTTCAGGCTTGATCCCCGGGTCGACCAGAGGCATGGAGATTGCGTGTTCTCCTTGTGCCTCTCTGGTTTCCTCCCACAGTCCAAAGACATTCGGATTCAGTCAACTGGCTATTTAGAATAGGTGTGAATGTGAGTGTTAATGGCTGGCTGTTTCTGTGTTAGCCCTACGATAGATTGGCAATCTCCCCAAGGTGTACCTTGCCTGTCACCCGAAGTCAGCTGGGATTGGCTCCAGCTTCTCCGCAATCTGTAATGGATAAGCGGTATAGATAATGGATGGATGGATGGACGGATTATAAACACATTAATCCATAGTCTAGTGTGTTGTTTTACTTATTGTTCATAATCAAAATTGATTATGGAAACTAAATGCACTAATTTATGTAAAAAAAAAAAAAAAAAAGTCTTCACAGAAACTTTAAGAATTCCCTCAGAGGGACAAATAAAAGAACACTTTACAATCATTTTAGTTAACCTTTTAGTGTGGGAATTTATAAACTAGAAATATGGAAACAATTCACTCTTATTTGATGCTTCATGCCTGACAGGAAAATTAATCAATATTGCAAGTACTGCATGAAGTATTCTTGATAAATGATGACATCTAATTAATTACAAAAGACATCAAGCCCTTCACACCATGAACAATCAATCACATAACACTGATTCTCTGAGTGCTATGACTATGATTAGCAGGTAATGAGAGATTAAGTCTAATTTGCACACATTGCTTCATACAGATACACATTTTCAATTATTCAGTCTTGAAAGATATAATTTAATGGAGGATTTTTTTCTGGTATTTTGAAACATAAGTTGCATGTTGCAAAGAGTGTTGTAGCAAGCCGGGCACCAAATAAATTTGTTTTCTCATACTGAGATGCATTAATAAAACTCAAAAGAGTAACGGGACACAGCGATATTAGTCAATCAATGCTGAAAGATAAAATCTTTTCTGTCACTGAATGCAAACATGAAGGGAAATTATCCCACACATTGTGATGTGGAATGATTTTTTATTAAAAATTGTTTATTAAAATAAATATAAATACAGCAAATAATAACAAATTGTTCACTGGAGACTGATATCCTGCTCATAAATATTTCTAGTTACATGGATTTCTTCATTATAGACTGATTTTCATAATTACCATCATCCAACTCATCCAGTTCATTCATTCTAATTTTCTTTTTGATGTACAGAGATCTCTCCATTTGAGAACGTTCACAGTGTTGGTATGGAAAAATATCTGTACTACTTATTTCCATATTCATGTCTCTAAATGTGTTCATGCTAATGCTCGCATGTTTCATAGTTTTCTTTTTTATTTGGCATTTTGCTGAAAAAGACTGTAGGTAAAATAATATAGATACATGTACATACAAATATAAATGAAGATACCAATGAGACTTTTGTTTATTTAATCAGGTATGTCTAATTGTGATAAATTAGCTGCAGGTCATACAGCTATTTGTAACCGAGGAAATATTTTTTGCACCACTGAACTAGAACTAAAATAAATGTGTTACATTCAATGACATGAAACAGCCTTCAGCAAGAATTTCATCCTGCATGTTAAAATGCCATCAAATGCAGCCACCGAGAAAGCAATTTGTTGATCAAATGAGAGCAGATTGGTGCAAATCCATTATTTAAATCCCCGGATTCATATTGTGATGTCTAAAATTAGTGGGGAGTCATGAAAAATAAATGCAGTGCCTGTTATCATAAGACTTGTCACCAACAGATGGTGTGTAGCGTTAAATCTATGACGTAATGGATTTGTGTGATGATCTGATGTGATGGTGGAACCTAGAACGGTTGAGCTGAAGTGTCCATATGCAAAGAGACTCGAGAACCTGGATACACTCTGCAGGGAAATCTATTACATCACACTGTCTAATGTCACAGATTAATCTGCTTAATTTTCTGGCTTGTGACTCTATTATACTCCAAACACTGTGAAGCTATAAAATATTCTGGAACATTCTCACTGATTAATCTGGCTTGTTCGTTGATTTTGTCTCTGACTTCAGGAAATATTTTTTCCTCACTCACTGTTTGGTTATCAGTATGGTATTGGATCAGAGCAACAACCTGATTATTGAATACATACTGTATATCATATCACTTTGGTTTGTGTTTACAACTGAAATACTGAAACTGCTAAAACAAAGATGATCAGCAGACATGACATTAGTCCTGGATCAAAACTCTAATTCTCTGCCCTAGCTCTTAGTCAGGAGAAAAACTGCAAACTATAAATTACAATGAAATAAATGTTGGCAAAATGATGATGTACTTGGCATGAAAGCATGATTTAATAAAGCATTTAGTCACTTAAGCATCTTTAAAAGTACAAAAGGGGAGAATGTCAATTCAACAAGCTTTTCAGTACCCATTTATCTCCTTAACTGTAGGCAATGTATCTATAATTTAATGCTGCAAAAGAGACTTGTAACATCATCAAACATATAATAAAACTCAAATGGATCAATAAAGCACCCTTTGCCTGAGGCTACCTGCAAAATCTACACTTACAGCCTGGCAGAGAATCCAGAACAACATCTTGCCCATTCAGCCATGAAGGCCAACATGGTCAGTTTAATTTCAAATTCAATGGCAATATCCTGAGAACACAAGCTTTTATCCTGCTCTTGGAAAGAACAATATAAAAGGAAAAGAATGAGGTTAAAGTGAAGGATTGAGTAAATGTGACATGTGACAAATGTGACATGTCCAGTTCCATCAGTAGTTTCTTGACCCTTATATTCTGTTTCCTAACCAGCAGTGAAAGTCTCATTTACTCAGAGCATCTTCTTATCTTTATAACAATCAAATCAGAAAAAAGGGATTATTTTTACAACATATTTATCTCATATTTATCATAATTATTAACAAGGTACTGCTTAATGCATTTCATTAACACTTAGAATGTACGCATGAACAAACATATTCATGAATGAAGGAATGAACTCTGATTTTCAATGGAGAAACTGAGACACATACATCGTGTTTCATGTGTCAGGGAGTAAAGTTTGCTATGTGTCAAATACATTCACCAAGCTGTGATCACATACTTAATCTGAATAAGAAACAAGGCTTACTTTATAATTGAAATATTTCACATGATACACTGAATTCACTGAACAATGCTTTTGAAACAGGTTTATCTAGAATTCTCTTTCTGCTAAATCTTTTAAGAGGTTTATCATAAATCTTATGGCTTTAAGCGAAGAATGTGTTTGTATTTTCTAAGAGTGTGTAATCTGTTTAATAGTCACACACAAGTCTGTATACATGGATTTGGTGAGTTCTGCTTTTAATCTTTTCTTTAATCATTTTTGCTGCAGGACATTACAACATCAGAATAATACAGCTTTCAAACTTGATTAAAAGTGTCAGGTTAGCACTGGAGGCAAGCAGGATGTAAGTGCAGGGAAATCTTTAATAAACAATATGCATACAAATCCAAAAAACATGAGGCAAGATCAATGTTATAACAGGCACAGGTCAAAATCACTGGGCTAACTTAAACAAAATGGGCTATGGCTATGACGGGGGGAAAAATAGGAAACAAGAAACATGAGGCTTAGCTGTAACTACACATCAAGCTGAAGAAACAAGGCGTGCTTAAATTGTGTGAGCGTGACAAAAACAAAACACAAAACATAGGTGCAGGGGGTGATGAGAAGTAAAGTTAAGGTGTACAGTGAAATGAAAACAAAAGAGTTCCAAGAGCACCCTCCGGTGCTGACATGACAAAACACCCCCTCAAAAGAGTGGTTCCCAACGCTCCTAATTTCAACACCAGGCGGCCCTGGCCTGCTGGCTAGTCTGAACTCTAATACCGAACAGCAGTCCAGAGGCCACACTGGAGCCCGAGGGCAGAGTGAAGCAGACCTCAAGGCAGACGGGGGGAGCGAGGCATTCTGTGACACACAAGGGGGGTGTGGTGATGACCGCGAGGGTGGAGGGAGGATTGACATCCACAAAACCAGAGGGGGGAGCAAGGCCAACAGCAGAGGCTGACAGGGGACCGATGCTAAGATGAAACAATGTCGACAGTGCAGCAGGAGGGGCAGACAACATACCCAGCAAAGCAAGGCGGAGGAGCAATGTCCGACACAGAGCCAGGAGGCAGATTGATGTCCAGGACCGAGCTAGGAGGCACAGTGACATCTGAGAACGAGTGGGGAGGTACAGCGATGTCCGAGGCAGAGTCAGGCGCCAGAGCAATGACTGACTTCAAGCATGGAGTGGATGCGATGTTCAAGGTGGCACCAATAAGCCAAGCAATGTCCGAGGCCAAAGAGGGAAGCAGTTCAATGTCTCAAACGATGCAGGGAGGTGGAGCGAGATCCACAATAGGAAGCAGCCCCACCCAGGCAGGGAATCCCTCCCAAGGATAATCCAGCTGGACACGCATGGACTCAAGCCAATCCTCCATGGCTCGGATGTAGCTCTCCCTCTGCATCAGGCGCTCCCTGTCTAGAAGGGCTTCCTGGATGAGAAAAACCTCAGTGGAGTGCATGGGGATCCGGCATGGGGATTTCTCATGCCTGGACGTGAGGACTGGAGCTATCAGCTGCCTGAGCTTACATTACAGTTACATTTACATTTATTTCATTTGGCAGATGCCCTTATGCAGAGGGACTTACATAAGTGCTTTGAAATCTCTATCAGTAAATACATTCTGATACTGGTTCACAAGGACCTGGGTTACGAATACTATCACACTAAAAGCTTTGCTCGCAGGTAATGCAGGCAGAAAGTATTTTTTAATTTTTAAGTGAAGAATAACTGAAAGTTCTAGTCCAAGTACTTTCGAAAGAGGTAGGTCTTTAGTCATCGTTTTAAGACACCCAGTGACTCAGCTGTTCGGACATCTAGGGGAAGTTCATTCCACCACCTAGGTGCCAGAACAGAGAAGAGTTTCGGTGCATGTCTAACTTGTACCTTGAGAGATGGTGGAACCAGTCTAGCAGTGCTGGAGGATCGGAGGGAGCGCGGTGCAGTGTGGGATGTGATAAGTGCTTTGAAGTAGGAGGGTGCTAGTCCATTTCTGGCTTTGTAGGCAAGAATCAGTGTTTTGAATCTGATGCGGACAGCTACAGGAAGCCAGTGGAGGGAGCGTAGCAATGGGGTGGTGTGGGAGAACTTGGGAAGGTTGAAAACGAGTCGTGCAGCTGCATTCTGGATCAGTTGGTTCTCCTGCTACATCCATCTGTGAGGTTAGCACTGGAGGCAAGCAAGATGTAAGGGCAGGGAAATCTTTAATAAACAATAGGCAGACAAAACCAAAAAACACAAGGTGAAATCAAGTCAAAACAGGCACAGGTCAAAATCACTGGGCTACCTAAACAAAACAGGCTATGGATATCGTGAGGGGGAAAAAACAGGGAACAAGAATCATGTGTAGAAACTACACATCAAGCTAATACTGAGCAAAAAAAACTAAAGAAACAAGGAGTGATTAAATAGTGTGAGTGTGACAAAAACAAAACTCAAAATATATGAACAATCAATATTCAGGTGACATAGGTGCAGGGCTCATGGGAAATGAAGTACAGGTGCTCAATGAACTGCCAACAAAGTTCCAAGAGTCCCAGAGTCCCAAGGGTGACCTCTAGCACTGACATGACAAAATGGAGCATTGAGCATTACATAAATTACTTCTGTTAGGAATATAATGCACGTACAATATCTTACACGGACACATCACCTACTGTATTTGCATAATAAAAGATAGAAAGGAGGTCTGTAGGGGCAAAATTCTTTAGTCTGACCGCAAATAATTTTTTATTAGTGATATATGCAAACAGTGACATTTGACATTTGATAATTGTGTGTTTGTCTCTATGCAATGATACACACGTGACAGAATGAAATTTCCATAGGACTATCAATGCAGCATCATTACTTATGCCACAGTGCTCTTGAGTTCCTGATTCTGATTGGTTGGAAGGTGTTGATTATTCTTCTACAACAGCAAATGCAACCTCAACATAACCAGGTTAAAATCATATCAAATTTTTTGATATGGTGACGTTTTCTGTATGGAAATATTTGTTTCACATTCATAGAAGGAGTCTCCAGTGTCAGTGCTTTGTAGCCATCAGAGATAAAACCACAAGAAAGTCATCATGACGCATTACTGTACTGTTTTGCAGTAACAAGACAAGGGAAAGAAGGGTAACAAGAGAAGGAAATAAATGTTGGTGAAGGAACATCTGTTTATAGCTGCTGTAACATAAGGGATTTCATGATTCTTACACATTAAATTTGACTGAAAATGAACAAAAAGTACATGTCATTCTTATAGAAATAAAACCAAAGAGGTAGGTGTGTGTGTGTGTGTGTGTGTGTGTGTCTGGATGTGTGCATGCTCACATGTGTCCAGGTGCTTTTATTATTCAATTATATATTCAGAAGCTTTCTACTTGAAAAAAGGAAAGCATGTGATTCCCATCATCAGCTGCAGGATCTGTGAGATCATTACTGAGAAAACGTGCTTTGGGAAATTTACACAACTCAAGAGCTTGACACAAAATAATTGCTTTGGCCAAGAGGTAATTTCCCTCTTAGAGAAGCACAATTTTGTTTCACTTTGTTATTTAGGAAGGCTGGTAATTTCTGTCCTGCAGTTTTGACACAGTTCAGGGGTTCGACTCTCGGAGGAGACGCTGTGTCCGTGTCTAACTCATAAAGCCAAGGTCATGGAGTCACAGCAGCTGGAAATATTTCATCACCTGCCCACCAGGGCATTGTGGGTAACTACACCACCAAGCCTAGACTGCCAACTCTCACTGTCCTTGCTTTCTCCAAAGCAATAAATCAGAACACAAACATAAAAGACTTTGGAAATTGTAAAGTAACCCCAGTGTTTATTTTCGGTTCTTCCAGGTTCTCTAATGGCTGTGTTCTGACCAAGTATTGCCCTCTGTTTCAGTTGTCACCATTGCCTATGTTCTAATGAATTCTGAGTTGGATTTTAGTTTAAACTCCATCCTTACCTTATTGGTCTATTTTCACTTTGGTTAATGTTTACAACATTACCCAGAATCCCATGCTGAAAGTGTCACAGTGGGGTTTAGCCCTTACTTTATCTCTACCTATAGAGCGAGAAGGAGATTCTTTACTCCTTTAATCTTCCAGCTCTCCTAATTCCTTATGTATACACTTTGCTCAAACAGATCAGCTTCCAAAACTTCAACTTTTATGCTCTTTGCACTTCTTCTGTTCATTTATTTGAACAAGCTTTTTACATAACTCAGCACTTGCACCACTATGTTCTGCTCAATAGTGTATGACAACATTGGACTTCACTGGAAAATGGTGAGTAAGAAAATAAACTCTTGCTCTATTGTTTTTAGGAGCTACCAGTATTATCCCTTAACCGTTATCCTTTTTGTTTGAGGTTGAGATCATATTTCCCTTCCTGTTAAACTCTATGTATTTGTAATTATGTAATTATTACGATTGTAATTGTGCTAGCAATAATTGTGTCCCCCTGTGACATCAGCTTAACACATAGCGACTCTCTTCTCACAAAAATAATGAACATACAGCACCAACTAACAAATTAGCATGAGAATCACTGAACACACTCCAATACAAACATGTTTTATGTGTTTCAAGGTGAAGCATTCATTTAAGACAGCTGGAGAAATTTGAAGAACACAGAACATTTTTAAGAAGATGCCAAACTAAAAATGTCAAAACTTTATGATTATGCAAAATGTCCCTAGCATTTGTGATGAGTCTGATTGATTAAATGGGTCACATTATATAAGACTATGAATCACTGATCCGTTTTCACTTACATTAAATCAAAGTGACTGTCCTCATATGTTACTTTGCCTTAAAAAGATCCTGCAATCACTGTGACAGTTTGC
The DNA here is from genome assembly GCA_030014255.1 of Parauchenoglanis ngamensis. Classification (NCBI taxonomy): domain Eukaryota; kingdom Metazoa; phylum Chordata; class Actinopteri; order Siluriformes; family Auchenoglanididae; genus Parauchenoglanis; species Parauchenoglanis ngamensis. The sequence goes on along the minus strand of JAQMYM010039673.1, from coordinate 6,184 downwards.
TGTAAGGACCACATTTACAAGTAATTGTCCATTCATATGTATAACCTAGGCATTTTATACAAAGTCTTTCACTTCAGTTCGGGCCTCATTATTTCATCTTCCTCTTTTCTACCCACATATACTAGCAGCCCTTTCATTCACTTTCTATCACTGATATCTAATTGTCACCCAGAGGCCCTGTCTAAACCTCATAGCTTCTTTGTCTGACAGGTTTTAAATTGAAGGCTCTGGTATGAGGCTTATTGTGATGCTAAATAGAAACTTCCTCCATCAGTGAGTCTGCTAGAGATACAGAAAAAAGAGAGAACAGCGAGGTAATCTCAGTGATGATGACGATAATGATAACAATGATGACGATGGTGATGATAATGATGATGATGTACTGAAAGTTTACATAATAAATACACAGCAAACATGCACATGAATATATATATATATAGGTTATTATCACTTCAGGTATAAAACACTACAATGTGTGTAATAACACTTATTAAAAAGTTGGCTGCCTTAATTATGCACTGAAATATTTGCTTTCACTTAAAGGGAACTGGACATCACAGGATTATCATCCTAAACACACAGTGATTCAGCTCCGGCTGTAACTCAGTTTTGGTCAAAATAACCAGTTCTCATACCTTGTAACATAATATGATTGAACTTTTTTGCACATGCGATTACATAAAGATTACTTAATGAGTATACACTGATGAACTGTTATTGAAAGAGCTCCTCATAGGCTGATTGGACTTCATTCAGCTGGCATTAAAAAAAGTACTGTATTATGGTGATTTCCATTTCCGAGTAAAATTTACATTCAATTTCATAGGAAAACCATAGTAATACTGGGTAGGACCCTCCTTTGTTCTCAGAACCGACTTAATCCTTCTTCTTCTTAATGCTGCAAATCTATCTTTCTACCACATCCCAGGGGTGCTCCATTGCATCTGGTGACTGGGGGCCACTTTGAAATATGCTGACCTTATTATCATGTTCTTGGACCCACTTTGAGATAACTTGTGCTTTGTGACATGGCACATTATCCTGCTCTATGTAGCCATTTTAAGACAAGTAAATTGTGGCCATAAAGGGATATACTTGGTCAACAACAATAGTCAGATATGGCTTTGGCATTCAAACCATGGTTAATTGGTATGAAGGAGTGCGACAGAAACATTCCCCACACCATTATACCACCAACAGCAGCCTGAACTGTTGACAGTCCCGGTTTTGTCAATGGATTCATACCATTGATGCCAAACAAATTATGACCATCTGCATGTCACAGCAGAAAGCAAGATTCATCAGATCAGACAACATGTTTTCCAATATTCAGCTGTCCAGTTTGGGTGAGCCTGTGTCCATTATTGCTTCAGCTTCCTGTTCTTGACTGACAGGAATGGAACCTGATGTGGTCCTCTGCTGTTGTCTGATGTTCTGAGATATTTTTCAGCTTGTCATTTATTTGCACAATTCCTTTGTATACTCTAGAGATGGTTATTGGTTAAAAACATTTTTTTTTTTTTTTTTTTTTATTCAGAAAAAATATTTTCTGAAGTTTCTGAAATAATCAAACTCAATATTATTCCTTTAAGTCTTGTAGCCCTAATTAATAGTTCTTTCCATGGCCAGTCTGCACACTTTGTGTTTTTCCACCCTTTTTTTTAAGTTACATCCGGTAAACCAGTGAACAGTTTGCATTGACATACATTGACGTATGTGATAATTTGCATGTTCTAACATTATTATAACCATTCTATTACAAATTAAATTTGAAGTTGAAATTCCATCCATTATGTAACACTCATTTCCTGTAACTCAGGTGTGTCATAATAAAGGAGAGACAATATGAAAACAGCACAAAAGCACAAAACTCAGCCATGTCCCCCTCTTTAATAACACAGTGTAGAAAATGAATGCAGGCCTCCTGCTGTTTTGATTAATGAGAGCTTCTGCTGCATATTAATGCTTCTTGTCAGCCTTAGAGTCACGTCCAAGGTTATTGCGCTCTTTATGAATAACTACATTACAAAGCACTGTTCAATATCATGGATTTTTCCTGGTGATCCATTCTGCTCTGTTCTAGACCTGTGAGAGATTGCTTTTCTTTTGATGATTGTGAAACTCATGATAGAAAGACAAGAGGCCAGATTTTCACACGGTGATGAATAATAATCATACTGAAGTACTACAATCCTGGCTATTTGTTTTTTGACAATCTATGAATATTTTTCCTCATAAATCATACAATTGGATTCTGTTCCTTTGGTGCAATGTGTCTTCAAACAGGTGTACTTTGAGGATGTGCCTTTGTAAGTTTTATGTAATGAAGGTGAGACACATGCAAGTGCAGGTAGAATGTGTTTATTAAAAGGATTGGCAAACAGATGAAGTACGTGAGGCAGAATTATGGTCAAAGAACAGGCAATTGCCAGGCAATCTACAAACAGCATAATCTATGTGAGTAAAGCAGGGCTTACATAGACAAATGTGAGGGCTTAAAGAGACAAACTAATTAAAGGAAAAAAACAGAATCAGGCAAAAGTAATCATGATGCAGTCAGCCATAAAACAATAACAGGACAAGGGAGGAGACAAAACAAAAACTAAAACTCATGTGGCAATGTAAATAAACAAGGAGCAATGTGGAAGTGTTTGCCATTGCACTGCAAGCTGCAATGCTGAAAGCATGCAGTGCTTTATGCAAGGGGGAAATCTGTGACAGACCGCCCATATCTGTGTAAAATGTCCAGAAAGGTTTCCAGTCTCTGAAGCAGACATTGTCGAAGGCAGAAGAGTAGACAGAGAGCAGATCTGCTTGAACATTGGGGTGAGTGACATCCTTAGTGAAGCAGACCTGCTGAGTAACATTCTCAGCAGAGCCTAGTGGCAGAGTGATGATGTTCTCACTGATATCTGGTGGAAGAGCTATGGAGCCCATCTCGTCAGCCTGAAGATTGATCTTGGTTGGGGAGATCGCCTCATCTGTCTCTGGCTGGAGCTAGGCTGGGGAGGTAGCCCTGTCGGCCTCTAGCAAGGGCACTTCATGGATGCCTGTTTGTCAACCTCTGGCTTGGGCTCAGCTGGGGAGGCTGCGTCATCAGTCTCTGACTGAAGTTTGGCTGGGGAGGCCTCCTTGTCTGCTTGTGGCTTGAGTTTGGCTGCAAAGTCTGCCTTGTCAGCCCCTGCTGGATCTTGGCTTGGGGTGGTTGCCTTCGTCAGCCTCTGGCATAAGTTTGGGTGGAGCCATTGTCTCACCAACTAGATTCAGCCAATTCACAGATTTTGATTCCTCCCTAAAAATTTCTGAGGGGCCCTCATGTCTGGTTGATTTGAACACCCATTCTAAGAGATCACTGAACTCTGTGGAGTTCCTTAGGGAAGGGTGTTCCATGATGAACAGGTACTTGGCCCACTGGGGTGCTGGCTCAGTGAACCAGGACATCATGAATCTCACCCACTCACTTCTTTGAGGCTTTGGTTTGATCAGGCTCCTTTAATAGAAACAGCCCCGGAGCAGGAATTTATTTGGAGGGTACTTGATGCTATCTTAGCTGGGGTTTCCATCCACATATACTGGAGAAATGCTATGGAGACAGCATTGTGATCCTTATATTATGCCACACTCGTCCTCCTGCTGCATTCATGTTGCGGACAATTTATTCTGTCATGTAATGGAGGTGAGACAGATGCAAGTGTTTATTAAAAGGAGTGGCAAACAGATCAAGCAAGTGAGACAGAATCAAGGTAAAAGTATGGTCAAAACAATAGTCGGGTGCATGAATGAAAAGTTAAACTAAGTCAAATCTAGAATCACAACATGAGGGAACAAAGGCTTGGTAACATCTGGTACTGGACTCAGCAAGTATACTTCAGAAGGGACAAAGGCAAACATAAGGGCTTAAACGAAAAAGAAACGTAACCATGCCACAGTCAGATATAAACCAATAAAAGGACAAGGGAGGGGACAATACAGAAACCAAAACAAAAGCATTTGGCAAAGTAAATAAACAAGGAACAATGCCGAAGCCACTGGGTGTGCTGAAAGCGTGCAGCACTAGGCACAATGGGCGAATACGTAACAGTATGGAAATCAGTGACAGCTGCCAACTACTTAGTTGTGATTTCTGCTTGGACAAATCAGAATAATCTGATACTAGATAAATAGCAGACTAAGCACCAATAATGCTGTTCTATGTAAAGAATCATGAAGTCTGACCATGAGCTAAAATTTTTCACCCAAGAACATGTAGCGCATTTTAATAAGACTGCAGTGACACGAACAGACTCACTTTAATTTGGAAATCTGTTTAAAGACCTCAAAAGCTCACAACAAACCTCCAGGGCCAATTAGATACGATGTTAAAGCGCAGATACAAACTCGTCCAATTTAAGAAACAAATTCATTTCCGAGGGCGCTTGCAGGAGTGGAGAGCACTCAGCAGTCCGATGATAGCTGATTAAGTATTAGTACCATGCAAGCGAGACACGCAGGATTTATTACCCACGCCTTTGAGTTCCTCTGTTTAGTGGAAGCATTTTTAAAGTAAATGACTCCAGGCTCAGGAGACCTTCTCGCTGCCTCCAAACATTAGAAATAACAACTGGCTACACGCGAATGAGCAGAGAGGCTGCGTATGCTAGAAAAAATATCTGAGAAATGGAAATGAGGAAGATGAATCTGGGTCACACTTTCAGGAACGATGTTCAGCAGGGAGGGAGGAGGGTGTTAGAAGTTTATTTAACTGACAATGGAACACAAAGCACACCAAAGAAAATCTTATTAACTTATTAATGGTGGTCTGAGAGTCAGACGTTCTGCTCTATGGGGTCAGTGCAGCTCTCATACTATACCATAGTGGCCTGAATCTGTGACTTTCACACTATGTTCCATTCAATTACATGATGTATAAAGGAACAGTGCACATTATGTAATGCTCTCTTCCTCATGAAGGAACACAGAACATCACTCAGTTCTCAGTGGTTCTCTATCTCTCAGGTATTTCTGACCTCCATTTGTTTTTATACCATATATTCAGAACGTTCTTTAATCCAATTTCAGAGCCACAACATCAGGTCAACACAATGAAACCCACACTTAATCTAGTTTCTCTGTGTCATAGGAACCAGTTTCTGTGTGATACTATGCCATATGTGCACGTGTGCACCTAAAAATTTATCATCCAGTGGATTTAGTCATAATAATATCAGTTACTAAACCAAATGTTAGGATTTATGAATAGATGATGCAAACCTTGAAGCTTGGTGCTGTATTCAATTACATAATAAATTAATTATGTAGCTTGGTATGCCCTGGGGGAAAAAATAAAACAGATATAGACACATAGCAGGTATACCTGTACCTGTAGTAAATTCAAAAATTGCAAAAATAGGTTCTAAGTCTAGCTCTCAACACCAGTGTCATAGCTGATGCCACTGCTGAGCCGGATTCACCACTCCTAATAAAGATCTCAATCCAGTATGAACATTGCAATTTACACAATCACATGAACTGTTCAGCTGTTTTGTTTTGTTTTTAACTCCAATAAGCTCTGCTTGTTTAAACTGCTCTCACACAAACTGTTGTTCTTTGCAAGGTTTTTTCATTCTGTTCATGCACACTCCTGAGAGTTGCTTCTTGTTTTGGTTTTTTTTTTTTTTTTTTTTTTTGGTTGGTTGGGTTTTTTTTACACATTTCTTATTTCTCTTTGTCTATTTGCTATTGTTTTGTTTCCTGGATAGACCCACTGCCAATTAACTGATGACAAGTCTGCCCGTCAATGAACACTCGATAACTTCAACAAATTAGACTTCATGTTAAAACTATAATTTTCTTGGCTACACCACTGTACTTTTGACTATAGACGTATTGACACAGTTTTTAAAGGGAGTTATCTGTAATTGTACTTTCTGGTGTCATCCAAATGAGATTTGAGTCTGGTTCCTATCAAGGTTTCTTTCGCATTTTCTTTCAGGGAGTTTTCCATGTCAGTATCAGTGCAGACCTGTCATTAAGGATACATTTATAAATTCATACACTACCAGTTGAAAGTTTGGACACACCTTCTAGTTCAATGTTTTTTTCTTTATTTTGATGACTTAAAAGACACGTCATGTCTTAAAGTAATGATGGACTGTTGTTTCTCTTTACTTAGTTGAGCGGTTGTTGATGTAATATGGATTACTCC
>JAQMYM010039658.1:0-18224 GCA_030014255.1 Parauchenoglanis ngamensis | reverse complement strand
TATATAGACAAAATCAATAATGCACATATCAGCTAATGCCAAATGTTTTTCCCATTAGCATTATAATGGTGGTCTAGTACATAGTCAAGTAAGACTCATACATCTTTTACCACTGTAGCAAATTAAGATTTCCAGCTACAAAGAGGCAGGTGTTAGACTGCAGTAGACGTATCTGAGTCAGCTATGCAATTAATGTGCCTTCCTGTTAGCACAGTATATAAATACACTGTGTTAAAACATATCTGTTCTTGTTGGAGTATTCTCCTCCATGATCACTATGACCTCAATATACAGGGAACAAGTATCCCTGAATGATTTACAGAGTGTGAAAATGACGCAAACTGTGTGCCATTATCCACCTGAACACAGAAAAGAAGTGGAAGCAACTGGCATCTTCTGCCATTAAAAATGGTCAATGGTATCTCTCTATAGAAAAATTAAGAGGACAAAATGGCAAAAACAGAGTTAAGGCTCACAATTAAATAAAATTTTATTTGTATAATGCTTTTAAAGGTCCCCTATATAGGGTTTAAGGGGATCTATTAGCAGAAATGTAATATTAAGAGATAAGATAAGATAAACCTTTATTAGTTCCACAAGTGGGAAATTTGCATTGCCACAGCAGAAAGTGGAAAGAAACAAAGAGCATTTTTAAAAAAAATTAAAAACAGTAGAGTAGAATAAAGTATAATAAAAATACAAATGTGCACTCCAGGTACACAATGGAGTGGCAAACATCGACACAAAAGAAGTAGTAAATTGCACATGTTGCATCAGAAAAATTGCACCCAAGTAAAAAGTGCATGTAAGAGTCGTTGCATCAGAAAACTGCACATAAGTTGTATATAGATTGCACATAAAAATGGTGCATCATAAAAATTGCACCCAAGTGAAATTGCACATAAGAGAACTAACATGGTTTATTGGATGTGTGCTTATGTTTGTTTGTGCATGTATGGTCATCAGCAAGGTGTTTGTTGTGGAGTCTGATAGCGGTTGGAAGGAAAGACCTGCGGAATCTCGCCGTCCCACATTGTTGGTGCAGCAGCCTGCCACTGAAGGAGCTGCTCAGTGCTGTCAAAGTCTCCTGCATGGGGTGGGTGATAGTATCCAATAGTGACAACAGCTTAGCCACCATTCTCCTGTCACTCACCACCTCCACTCGGTCCAGAGGGCATCCCAGAACAGAGCTGGCCCTCCGGATCAGCCTGTTCAGTCTCTTCCTGTCCCCAGCAGAGATGCCACTGCCCCAGCAGACCACACCGCAAAAGATGGCTGATGCCACTACAGAGTCATAAAAAGTCTTCAAGAGTGGGCCCTTCACTCCCAAAGACCTGAGCCTCTGCAGCAGGTACAGCCTGCTGTGCCCTTTTTTATAGCGTGCATCTGTGTTATGAGTCCCATCCAGTTTATTGTTCAGATGAACACCAAGGTACCTGTAGCTCTCCACAGCCTCAATGTCCATGCCTTGGATGATCAGTGGTGGTTGTGGAGGATGTTTGGGCCTGTGAAAGTCTACCACTAGCTACTTGGTTTTTCCAGTGTTGATCTGGAGGTAGTTCTGCTGGCACCATTCCACAAAGTCCCGGGTCAGTTTTCTGTACTCCCTGTCATCTCCATCAGTGATGAGGCCGACTATTGCAGAATCATCAGAGAACTTCTGCAGGAAGTAGTGTGTGGTGTTGTGAGCGAAGTCTGCAGTGTAGATGGTGAAGAGGAACGGTGCCAGAACTGTTCCCTGTGGGGCCCCAGTACTGCAGAGAACCCTGTCCAACACACAGCCCTGGGTTCTCACATACTGTGGTCGGTTGGTGAGGTAGTCCAGTATCTATGTGGTGAGGTGATGGTCCACACCTGTGTGCTCCAGCTTGTTCCTCAGGATAGTGGGTAGGATGGTGTTGAAAGCACTGGAGAAATCAAAGAACATGATTTTCACAGTGCTCTCCTGGTGGGAGAGGGAACAATGTAGGAGGTGGATGACGGCATAATCCACTCCAATGCCAGCCTGGTAGGCAAACTGAAGTGGGTCCAGGGATGGGCTCACCCGGGGCCGAAGCTGAGCAAGGACCAGCTGCTCCAGGGTTTTCATTAGGTGGGATGTTAGAGCTGTTGAGGTCCTTGGGATGTGGCGTCTTTGGCACTGGTACCATACAAGAGGTTTTCCAGAGCTGTGGTACCCTCCCCAGCTTCAGGCTCAGGCTGAAAATGTGCTCCATCACCCCACACAGTTGATCCGTTCAGGATTTGACAACCCTTGAGCTAATGCCATCTGGGCCAGCTGCCTTCCTGATTTTGATCCTCCTCAGTTCCTTCCTAACCTGGGTGGTTGAAAGAGACAGGCTGTAGCCCTTTGCTGGATGTGTGCTGGATGCTGTGGTTGGGGGAGGGGAGCAGTGAGAAGGGTGTGTGGAGGAGGTGTGAAGTGTCCGAGGTGTCAGAGGTGAAACAGAGGTGGGGGCGGGTGTGACTGCAGCAGATGTTAGAGATTGCATCCTGGATGAATCAAACCTATTAAAGAAGTGATTCAGATAATTTGCCCACCTCACATCCCCTACCGGCAGAGCGTTTTGTTCTTCGTAGCCTGAGATGGTAATCCAAGGTTTGTTGTTAGGGAAGCAACGCACAGTCCTGGTGGGTACGATGTTATCCACACAGAAATTAATGTAGTCCGTAATGCAAGTGACAAAGCTGTCGATATCCTCCCTATGATCATCACAAAGCACGTCTCACACAGTAGACTCAAAACAGTCCCTTAGAGCCTCCTCACTCTCCTCCGACCATCTCTGCACTGTGTTATGTGACTGGTGGCTCCCTGCGCACTAAAGGCTCATACACAGGGACAAAGTACTCCAGGTTGTGAGCTGATCTTCCAAGGGGAGGAAGAGGTGATGGACTGTATGCCTCTTTTGTGTTAGCATACAGTAAGTCCAGTGTTTTATTGCCTCTGGTGGGGCAAGTCACATACTGGATGAAAGTGGGCAGTGTGGAGTCCAGAGATGCATGGTTGAAATCACCCGATATAATGAACAAGGCCTGAGAATGCTGTGTTTGCAGACTGCTGACCTCAGAGTGGAGAGAGTCACAGTCTGCCTCCACATTGGCTGAGGAGGGAACATACGCCATTATCATGATAACATGCGAGAAATCCCTGGGGTGGTAGTATGGTCGCATGCTAATGGCTAACAACTCAATGTCTCTACTGCAGAGCTTCTCTTTCACAGTGATGCGCCCAGGTTTACGTCATCTGTAATTCACAAACACTGCCAGTCCCTCTCCTTTCCTCTTACCGCTCTCCCTCATTCTGGCCACCCGCAGCAGCTGGAAGCCGGGCAGCGCCACGATCATATCCGGAGTTAGCATTGTATTCATAGGTATGTTTCCATTAGTGTATAATTACTTGTAACTATGAATCGTTATGTTTTCATAAGCTTGGAACAAACCCTTTATATCTACATATGGAGGTTCTTGTTGATGGATCCACCAAACCATTAGAGAGCCCCTTCTGTGTTTCTCATTTTGAAAAGTTAATCCGGAAAGAAGCACTGGAAGGAAGACAAAGAAGAAGAAAGGAAGACAAGGAAGAAGAAAGAAGTTTGCAGATACTGGCTACCTTAGATACTAAGTTTGAAACCCCAATTTTTGAAAAATGGGGGATCATACTTATTATTTACCATGGAAAAAGCAAGAGAGCATGAATATAAGTACTTCGAAGTATGCTACAGGCACCTGATGGTCACCATAGGTTTTATACGTATGTAGGAAAGGGAGGGTATGTAGGAAAGGGAGGGGTAAGGGAGAGGCATTATGTTGGTTGCAATCAACTGAATCCTACATGGATTGTGGACTTTTAACAATAAAGTCCACCTAAAGTGGACCTTTAACAATAGATGTTGTCACAAAGCTTTCACAAAGTTACACAGTACCTATAATACCTATAATAATATACCAAAGGTTTGCTCAGATACTGTAGGGTAAGACCACTGAGTGCTTTCTAGGTCATGAGTAGTATTTTATAATTAATGTATTGTGGTAAGAGAGAGGCAGTACCATCAAACTCAAACTTTCAAATAGTCAAACTTTCCTAGTAATGACTAATGCATTTTGACTTTGAGGACTAGCTGAAGATTTTTTCAAGTTTTCCAGATTTTTTCCAGTTTGCATAGCTACTGGAAGATCTAGACAGCAAAGCTTTACAATAGTCCTAAAACATACAGCTGTGTGGTCAGCATAGCAGTGGAAGTGAACACCATGTTTACAAATGAATGTACCTAGCATGTATAGAGAAAAAGCAGTGGCCCTAGAATTGAGCCTTATGGAACACCAAACATTAACATTGTATGTATAGAGAAGTCACCATTATCATTTACATTTGCTGTCAATCAGATAAAACCTGACCCAGGAAGGAGTCTTTCTTTTAACATCAAAAAAATTTTGAAATTGATTTTCAAAAATGTTATGATCTATGGTATCACACACTGCACTGAGATCTAGTAATGCAAATTAAGAGACACAACCTTGATCAGGGGCCAATAGTGGGTAATATACTACTTTAACCAGTGTTGTTAGTACATCCTGTCAGTATTTGTGCTTCAGTGGTTGTCTTTTTCCTTGGCAACTTAATGCTATACTAAATAATTGGTCAACATTACCTAGTGTGAAGCAAAACACTGACTCTAGTGAGTCCATTCTGTGATGTCAGAGATTGGACAAGTCAAAGAATAAGAGAGATATTCAATAAAACTGGGTGAAGTTGCTGATGTTATTAATTATTTGATTTGGTAGGATTATTATGACTAAGATACATTCTAAATATTTGTGTCTGTCTTAAAGTTGGGTTCATATTCTGATTGACATGTACTGATTCTAATATAGACACTAATGCTACTCTTAGAAAGCCTTATGCATTATCAAAACAATATGTAATTAGATTATTGGAACAGACATTTTGAGATTTCCTACAGTTTTGTTTATTACTAAGGGGAAGAATCACTCACAGCTCACTCGCAGCTAGTAGATGGTTAGTATAGCTATTCTGTCTGGCACATGGCCCTGGTTCTTTTATCACAGATTAACTAGGTCTATCATAAGAGTATTAGCTATGGTACACAAATGAGAGCAGCACCTTTTTGGGGTATGCTGGACAAATTTTTCATAGTTTACATTGAAGACATCTTGATCTACTCCCCTTCTCTTGACTTTCACCTTACCCAAATCAGACAACTTATTGAGAACCATCTCTACTTCAAGGGAAAAAATGTGAATTCCATGTCTCTGTGATCTCATTTCTTGGGTACATCATCAGGCATGGCTATGGATGGTGCCATAGTGGCTGCTGTGACAGATTGGCCCACACCAAAGACAGTCAAAGAACTTTTTCTTTGCTTTGCCAGCTTTTATAAGAAGTTAATTCTTTGCCCCAACCATTTATCATGGAACCCAGCAGCTGAGGAGGCTTTTGCTAAGCTCAAGACAACATTAACCACAGCTCCCATCCTGAAACACCCTAACCCCTCCAAATTCTACATGGTTGAGCTTAATGCCTCTGAATCAAGTGTGGGGGCTGAACTATCTCAGAGGTATCTCAAGCCCAAACTCCATCCTGTGGCATTCTTCTCTAGTAAACTTTCACCTACAGAGCAGAATTATGATATTGGAAATCATGAGCTGCTGACAGTTAAGCTCGAATTAGAGGAGTGACATCACTGGCTAGAGGGGGCTACACATACCTTCACAATCTTTACAGACTAAAAGAACCTGAAGAACTTGAATACAACTAAACATTTAAACCCACACCAAGCCTGATGGGTGATCTTTATGACCACGTTTCACTTTCATTTCTGGTCTCATATCGAACAGGCTAAAAAATACCAAAGCTGACTTCCTGACTCCCTCTCACCTGATAAAGAATCAAAAGTCTGAGTCCATCTCCCCTCCCTTCTATTTCATCAGTAAAATAACCTGGAAATTCGAGAAAGAAATTGCCAACATACATGCATACCAAATCCTAAGCATATACCCAAGTGGATGTACTTTCCTGCACAGACATTTACAGGCAAACTCAAACACAAGGAGGCTCAGACAACCCCAGCCACAGACCACCCCAGCACACAACACATTTTTTAACCGCTGGAAACCAAACATTTGTGGCTCAACATACTGACTGACATTCATAGTTACATCTACTCTTGCATAGCATGTGGCCAGACCAAGGTTCCTGCTATGCTACCGGCTGGTAAGCTCAAGCCACTGCCCAAGCCATAATGCCCTTGGTCCTTAATTGCCAGTGATTTCATTACCGAGCTCCCTGATTCCATTGAAATCACAGTGATCAGGTTGCTCATTGACTGATTTTCCAAATCCCTATGCCTATGTACCTCTGCCTGACCTGTACCTCTGCCTGACATGTACCTCTGCCTCACTGCATTCAAACAGCAGAGCTCATCTTCAACCATGTGTTTCGCTATTTTGCAATGCCTTTGCAATGCCTTTGCAATGCCTCGGTAAACCAAGAAGTTTACCGATACTTCATAGTATAACCCTGGCGATCATGTCTGGTTGTCCACCAAAGACCTTAGGAGCACACAGGCATGTAAGGATTTCAATGCCAGGTACATTATCAGTCCCTAAAAAATCCTTCAACCTATCAACAATATAGCCTATAAGCTAGACATGCAACTGCACTGCTGACTCTCCCCCTCCTTTCACATCTGACACTTCAAGCCTGTCACTCGTGGAACACTAGCTATGAATGTTCCCCCTTCCATACCTCCTGCACCCCTCAACGTTGATGGTAAGCCTGCACACAATGTCAAGTCTATACTAAACTCCCACTGTAAAGAAGGAAAATTAGAGTATTTTGTAGTGTGGGAGGGCTATGGTCCTGAGCAACAGTGCTGGATTTCAGCTCAGGACATCCTTGCCCCCTTCTCTGCCAGGAATTTTGCACTAAGAATCCAGAGAAACCAGATACCCTTCCTAGTGGTCATCCAAGAAATAGATTCAGTCCCAGAGTGAGCTCCTCAAGGGGTAGGTCTCCACTTCCCAAAGAACATCATAGCCTACAAAGCTGGCTAACAGATTGGACTACAGTTCCCAACACAACACACCACTCTCAAGTTCATAGTCACCAGACTTCAAATCTTCATATGGACACCAGAGCAAATGGATGCTCCGTGGGGGTTAGCCCATAGCCTAGCTTGTGCAGCAGCTCTCTCGTCCCACTTCTGCTTTCTTTCTTTACGCTGCATCAATGGTTGTTCTGCTGAGGTTCTTAGTATGCAGGATCTCTTATGGAGTAGAGTACAGGTGTAATCCTGACATTGATTTACGATTTTGAGCAGTTCAGCTCGTCTATAATGTAGACATTCAACGAGTGGTTGAATAATAATGCACAAGTATGCATGGACTTGGTTTGGCGCAATTGGGCGGGGTTTTGGCACTTTCAGTGGAGATGCCCCCAGTGTCTCAGAGAGGAGAATACTGCTTATTTGTTTTATGATTTTGAAACCTAATTATATATATATTTTAAGATTTTTTAATCATTCAAATTTGGCTGGGTGATAAATTTTTCTGTAGAGTGATAAACTTAGAACACATACAGTTTAACTGCTTTACACAATCTATAAATTTTAAGAGCTTGTTATGCATGACTTGACAAACAGCAGTATAGCATAGGAATAATCATTCTGAAAAAATTTATGAATTTTTGAACTCATACAAAATACACATAATTATAAATAATAAATAAATAATATTTATATAATATTAATAAATAATATTATATTATAATATTTATATGTAAATAATATTTAGATGTACTATAAAGCATGGAGTTAAAATTAGTTAAGTTACCAAAATGTGGGAAAGATATTTAAACTAGAGTTTAAGGAGAAATATGGACAGCATATCATGTTTTATCTCTTTCTCTACCATCATTGATCATTTTTCCTCCAGCAGACATGGTCACCATGAAAACTACTCCCCTGTGTAATTAGAAAACATAGTGTTGTATTTAAAGTAATACAACAATGCATGTTGTCTGAAAAATGTTTTAAAATCTTTGACAATTTGGCAGACTTCTGTGTCAACTGTTGGGAAATAAGGGTGGAAGTTTCTGGTTCCAAAGCTAAATACAAATATTAAGCTGGTTAAATCCAATGATAGCAAGAGATCAGTAAACTCTAAAATGGGTTATGTTTGCCCTGTGAGATTGATATGCACTTGTACTACTGCATTTGGGGTGTGAATGCTAAGTTATCTTTAAAACATGCATGTCATTATACAGATCATCCTTGACCCTGAGTTTAAATGTGTAATCAGCAAAGTAGAGACATGCTTAGAGAATTATTTGTTTCAGTAACGCCTACAGAGGATGTGTTGGTGAAGAGATACAGGGTGGTATGCTTGGTAAGAACCTGCATGAAGTTGGCACCCCAAAAGTGTCTAATTTTAACCAAACCAGTCTAAATACTTTGTGCTGCGTTTGTGCTAATTTTGTTGCAAACATTTTCGTTTGTGCTGCTACAAGTCATAATAATTATCTTCCTTATTACAAGACCCTGGGTTATATAGGCTGCTTTCATATTGTTGCCCCACAATGGTCAACCCCAAATGTTGCTACACATTATGGCAGTTTAATTTCACAAATGTATATAGGCCTTTGGCTGAAATATTGGGGTTAAGTTGCTGGCTCAGAGTAATCCACACATTATCTGACAGAACAGCTACAAGACCATTTTTGATAACTTGATCATGCACCGTCTGTGCTACTTCAATTATGTCCTCTTTGCCAACAGCAGCAAGTTTGGGCATCTGATTAAAATGTGCATATATTCTGTAATTATTTCATTATTTATATATTGTGTATTTCCTAAACTAATTTTCATCACAATCATTTTAATAAAGTCTTAATATTACATCTTTATACTTCACGTGTCCTAATTATACTAATATATAATAGCTAAAATTCTCCCCCAAAATAATAATAATAAACAATATGTAAATGATATTGACAATATACCTCTTTACCTGAAAAGAACTGTTACCACATATTCTATAAAACATTCTGATTATTTTACCAGAAAATCTATTAGCAACGTATGTACAAATAAGCAGAGTGTGTGCCTGTCCCATGTGTGTGTGTGCGTGTGTGCGTGTGTGTGTGTGTGTGTGTGTGTGTGTGAAATTACACTATTTATCATTACTGGTTTGCCCATCAGTCAATGGCAAGTTGGTGTTTTCCAATTTTTATATGCTATTACAATAATGGACACTCTGCCAGTAGGTAATGCAAATCAAATTAGGTAATTAGCTTAACTGCCAGAAATCTACAGTATACTGTCATTATTTTTGCATTATTATTACTGTAATTATTTTTGGTTTTCAGTAAATTGATTGGCACAGTGAAATAAGAGCATGTTTGCAAATATTTATATTTAAAACTAAAAAAAATTTGTTTAATTTGTATGATGTTTGTTGTGGTATGTATTTAAGTACCAGCACAAAGTAGAGTAAATGTTCATGACTTTTACCATGAATGTAATTTCTACATATATAGAAAAAGATGTTTTATCCATAAGATTTCAGGGTAGGTTAAGAATATGCCAAAGGGAACTCCCTCTGTTCCATACATTGTTCACTTGACAGGTAAGCAGTAATACTAAAAGACATGTATCTCTGCATCCTAAGACAAATTACCTTTGGAGAAATAAAGTTTTTTATAAAGGTTTTTTCACTTGTTTTTGAAGTGAGGTGTTTTGAACTTGAAAGGAAAAGACAGAGCTGAATGTCCTCGTCTACATTCCACATGCAGGGAAATTGAGACCTGGGAATCTCATAGATGCATGAAAATAGACTTTTTCGGTGATGGTGAATTTTATTTTGTCCGTGTCACTCTCATCTTTTGAAAAGAGAAGTGGGAATTCACCTTGTTTACTCTATGTCTCCAAGTAGTATGAAGTGTAGAGTTGAGTATACAGTTTCAACTGATATGCAATACCCACACATTATTCCATGTATTCAAATTTCTAAATGTAAATTATTAGTGCCATTTGCTTCCACTGTGTGATACTATGTAAGACCTAGACAATTTTCAGATATGGATTCACAGTGATGGAACTAATTAACCAGCTTTATTCACTCTCCAGTTTCCCTTACAACCTTCAAGGTGCATCTGAAGATTCAGCTCATCCAGGAATGTACATTGAAACAGCCTGACAATTCATTCCTCTGAGTGTGTGCTTGACTTTATGTCTGTCTACATGGGCTCTCTATCTGCTCTTACCTGTTGATGCAAAACTAAGCTTATACTTTTTGTAGCTTAGCTACTTGACACACTATTGCAACTTCATTGCCTTGTTGTCATTCATAATTTAACAGACTGCATCCTAAGCAGTGCTTGCAGCACTTCTTACTACCAGGGTTGGGGTAAAGGAAGGTATAGGTCTTGACAAGACCAACTCCCATACCATCTAAGGCCAAGCCAATATGTTTTTACCAGTCAAGCTCAAGACAAAACCTAAATTACACCTAAATTAAAGAATTTTAGACCTATTTTGCAAAACAGACAGATCAATGGACTTATCTTGGTTCAATAATAAAATATAAAAATAATTATTCTTTAAAATAGCAACAGTATTATTGACAATGAATGTAAAGACTGTATTAGAAAAGCACTAGTGGACAGATCTAGAGGAATGAGAAAAGAGACCGAGCTCAAGAAACAGTGATCTCAAGATGCTACAACCTTGAAACTTTCATGTTTGTTCGACATTCATGTATAATTGTGGCACTTTTACAGTTGGCTCATTTAACAGCTTGAAGTGGAGTTTACCTCATTTGCATTTCATTTTGGTAAAAGTATCTACAAAATGAATAACTGTAAATGTAAATGTAAATTACTCCATTACATGCAATTTAGAAAGGCTTCAGATTCTCAGATCATGCTTCTTTTAGTCATCTTTGATCAGTATTCCTATTACCACTAATTCTCAAGGACTCTTCTCTTGGGTGGTCATTTGGAGTGCCATGGAGCATCACTTCAGTTATGTTTTGGTGTTTCTCTGTGCTGGGAAAGTGATGTTTAAGCATTTTGTTGGAGCTGCTAACAAATACACTCCACCATTAAGGCACGGCTCAGTCAAGAGAAACTGTGGAAAAGAGGATGTTGACTACACTCTTGCATGATGGAAAGTACTGACCGAAGATGATGGATGATTTTCAGCTTATTTGTTTCCCTCAATGAAAAGTGGGTGCAGAAACAACAGACTAATTCCAGCTGATTTTGAGAGTATTCTGACAAAAGGAATTATGACCTTGAAATAAAAATGACACCAGACTTCGCTAAATTTAAAATGTCATCCATGTTTATTTCTCTAAAGATTCCAATGGTTTCTACTGGCTAAGTAAATATTAGATTAGATGAATGGTGTTGATCAAAACTTTATATAATGTTACCTTATTCATGGTGACCATGGTCATGGCCATGGTTAAGGATCAGATGATCTCTCTTCCTCTTAAAATTTTAAGGGCCAGAGCTAGCACCTCTGGGGTAATGCCCACTTTAGCCAGACACCAAAGGTAGCCACATTGGTGAGAAAATTGTAATTCCAAAGCAGTCATGCTCAAAAAACCCCAAAAAATAAATGCTGCTAAACATAAAAACTGCCTTAGTGAGCTATTAATAAAAGCACACTATAATAAAAGCCCTATATCCAACACTACTCGCTGGTTATATATGACATCATTCCAGCATTTTGTATCATACAACACAGCTAGTTTATATTATAGGAGATCCTACATGCAAGACTCATTACTCTCTTAATGCCCTCTAGAAAATTCTAGCCAAAGTGGCTCTCCACAAAACCAAATTTTATACAGGATACACAGAAAAATTATTACCCCTCTTAGAAACAATGTAGTTTTATTGAAATAAACACCACAACTTTTATTATACACTACATGTTTGGAATTTTTTTGCTTTTTAAAATGAACTTACTTTCTACTAACAGTCTTTTCCTTATTTATTATAACAGTAACTACATTACACACTGTCTTTGTCGCACCCTTTTTCCTTTCCTCTCTGTCTGTCAAGACAAACTAATCACCTGTGTACCTATCTGGGGGTTTGCTGCTCTGTTTGGGCCTCCCTGTATGCATTTGGGTCACAGGGGATTCAGTAAAAACTCACTAGAAATTTGTCTGCTCATTGCTACCTCCACTATTGTGAACCCCAGGGGAAGTTTTGGGTGCAACTGGAGGAAAAACAAATAGGCTAACAGAGCTCTGAGTGGTGGCTCCAAAACCATCCATTCATCCTCCACTACCAATTTTCTTTTCAAACAGGTGGGTCAGGTCCCCAATGGATTCGGTCTCCATTGCTGGTAGCAGGGTTTCTTAAGGTTTCCTTTGTGGGCTGATAAACTGTAACTGCATGCAGTCAGCTGTAGTGTTCAAGATCCTTTGCAGGTGGCACTGGAACATTCAACCTGCCAGGACCGTGGTCTGAAAGACAGTGTTTTTTTTATAGCCTACACTCTTTGGAATAATTCAGACATTAAATTGGAGCTATGATCACTGTGAAAGGCATGGGGAGCTCCATAGTGAGCTTACCTACTCTGCACTGAATATGTCAGCCACTGTCACAGCTTGTTTGTCGACCTGTTTCGTGAAATTATCCTGCACCACCAATATGTATCAATTATTTCATTACATCTTGTTCAATAGGCCGATTAGATCAATGGTGATGATTTCTATGGGTGTGCTGCAGAACAGGCCTTTGCCTGTATGAACCTTTTGTTGGAACTTGAAAGGCAGCTGCTTGAAAAACATGGAAGGTACAATTTGTAGGTGGTGATTACTTCCATTATCAGGCAGTACATTGTGACAGTGTGTGAGCCACTAAGATTTTAGTGAGCCTGTAAAAGCTACTGTAGTTTGTTCATGCAATGAAAATACAACCCAGTTTGCTGGAAATTTGGCGTCAATTCCACAATATCAAGTAGTGCAACAGTTTCCATGTGGTGAAATAATTTTGCTGCATCTGGGACATTTAGCATCTCCTGTAGGCCAGGACATGCTCTTCATTGTTCTGTATTTGTGACAGGACAGTGTTGATGAAATCAGTAGCATTCATATCCAAAATAATATTTATATATTTAATTATATACAATGGTAACCAAAGTAGGCTTTCCATTGAGTTGTTCAAATGGTTTGTGGCACTTTTTAAGTCCTTTGAAACTGGAATACTTTCTTTTTTACACAGTTTTTTTACAAATCATTTGTACTTATTAGTGCAAGGGAAACAAATTAATGAACTTCTGAAACATTGTTGGGCCATGCAAGCACTTTGGAGGAAAGGGTCCGAAGCAATTTCATGCTGGCTGAGATGTGTGACCTGTTACTGAACTAGAGAGCATTTAGTAGGTTTTAGTTTTAGGTTGCCATTGCTTATTGAACACTTGTTCAAGGGGCTCTAGCATCTCTGCCATGAAATCAAGGTGTCCTATGCATGCTGGTCAGGATGCAAGCCATCATATCTAAGCTCATGGCTGGCGCATTACTTAATCCAAAAGATGTTATGTTCCACTCAAAGAGGCCCTATCAGCTGCAGAAAGCTATGACTTTGCAGGCTCTGGAGATGAATTCTACTAATGGGTCAACCCTGAGTACAAGCTTTGCATCTGCCTGTCTGCATCCACCTGTTTTTTCCCCCAGCCATTATGCTTGGTGGCTGCTTCACTGGAGGTCCAACAACAGTCTTGCTCTATCATGATTCACCAGAACCACCAGCACTCTCTACAATGTCTTTTTATATGGTTCAACAGCACCTCTCATGCTTCAGGCCCTTAGAAACCTCCTCTCATGCTTCAGGCCCTCAGAACATTTCCCTTGCTAAAATATGTTCAGAATTCCTTTGGAAGCAGACAGGAATGAGATTAACAACCCATGCACACCTCTAGGCCAGACTTCCATGTCATGCAGCAACATGCATATGGACATTTTGGGGCCCTTTACATTTACCTCATTTGGCTAATGCTTTTATCCAAAATGACTGGCAATTGAAACCTAGCACAAAAACCCATCTATGGCATCTGGCCTTTCAATCAGTAGCCCATAGCCTTAACCATGAAGCTACCACCGCGACTGTTCACAGCACTATTGACAGCAAGAGCAGCCAATGTGCTTTGGTTCTCATTAGTAACTTCAGGGTCTGCTTGTTACTTGACAGTCTCCTATGATAAGTACAGTTCCACTTGACATATCCTACCCTGGAACAGTTATAGACACCTGAAATCCCACTTAATGTTTCTCTGTTACAACTTTTGGCCTACAGAAATTACAAGGATTATGTTGCTGCACAGGCACCTCTATTGTTTTTTCCCCATCGTCTTTCCCCAATCATGGTAACATACATATAGTAGCTATTCTCATACACTATTTAATGATGTTTGGTGAGCTAATGCTTGTGACAGTTCTCCTGGGTGTTTCATATCAATGTACAATTAGGCTTTGTCCAGGGTATGTGGCCTTCATGTTCTTCTTGTTTACCTTCATGTTCAAGAGTGGGTGGTCAGCATCCCTAATGGACATTTTCTCTTAGGTCATTCCCAAAATATGGACAATGCTTCAACAGGCCTTCAGACACTTTGTCTCAGTTCAGTGGCCACATAGAAGCATGCTGTGATGTGAGCCCATAAGTGGCCTCCACCTCCTGAACTATGCTTCTATTATTCCTCTGTGAAGACCTGGAGTTCTTGTTAATAATTAATCCCACATTACTGATTAGACAATATCTTGAGCTGGGCTGCCATAGTGACACAAGAATTCCTTCCATGGACTGGAACCATTAACTTGGCCTGCATGGAGTAGTGCAATTCTCTCTCTCTCTCTTGCATGAGTTCATCATTGCTGTTGTCAGTTGAACTATGACAGCATACATGGACATGAACACCCTAAAGTGGACAAAGCATGAGGGAACTACCACTTCATTCCAACAGTGTAGTATTAGTAATTTTGTGTAAATAAGAATCACATCATTGATAGGCAAGTTCATCATGTGACAGTACAAAAAGGATATACTCTATAAAGTCTCTGTGTGGAGTAGAGAGGAAAGGGTTAATATATGGTGTACATAGTGCCCTCAAGCCTACAACAAGCTCTGTTTAACATTTACAACCATAGCAACTGTTAGCTAGCATTTCTCTTTCACCAGTGTTAACATTTTCCATATTAGGTTTCACATGTGTGACAAAAAGTTTAGTGATCAGCCCTTATGCATTTATTAATATTGGCAGAGAAACATGTCAGGTTGTACATTGTTGAGTGCACACACAAAGTGGGAGCTGTGTTCAGAATAAAAGGATAATAGTTGTGTATGTGACGTGCTTTTGTCCTATGAAATTCATATGGCTCTTCATTTAAAGTAGTTAATGATATGAATAGTATAGCTTAACTCTCATATTTGCCCGAGCATTGACATCCATACTACTGAGTTTCTCCCAGGGAACTACCATCTTACTTTCAGTTAAACCATCACAATTATACATTAACATTATATTTTTAACAAAGAGAGTTATAACTCCAATATGAGATCACATTTATGGACAATTCCAGGGCAATTACTAGTTTGTGTTCTCTGGAGAATTAAAAAGAGGCAAAAAAAAAACATATAGCTTAAACTGAGGCAACTTAAAAACTAAGCTATTCTAGTCATCTGGATGTTGCCTACATGTAGTCTTACTAGAAAGAAATACAACATCAGCAAAAAAATATACACAACATTTTCCCTCCTGATGTATGAGGACTAATGAATACTATGCTCTTTGTGAGCTGCTTTTAAAGGCACACAAACCCCAATTTCCAACAACAATAAGTCATAATGAAACCTACTTTTTCCAATTTTGTGTGTTTTCCCTTGCAGGACTGGTTTACTTCATCATAGGTTGTTGCATTTGATGAGCATCTGCTTCTCTTGACCACACCACCACAATCTCTACATGACTGTTTATCCCAGAGATATGAGCAAGCTAACCTACAGCTGTGAATTGTTCATAAGTCCTGGTGAGACCAGATTCAAATAATCCTGTTGTTTGTTGTATAACTGGATGTATTAGTAGGCTTAGCACCTTCCTCTCCAAATATGGCCAGCTTTAAATGCATCTATTCCAGCTGTGCCTGGAGGACTCCAGCAGGAACAGTGGAGCACATAGTATTGCAAATGCCTTACAAGCACTCACACACAGCAGTAGGTTTGCTTTTTTTCTTATTCAGCACTGCAACAATTTCACATGACATATCGCATCAAAGACTGATTTATGCCACATTGTGCAACTGTGGAGTCTTTCTGGTGTTCTTGCAGCATAGCCTGCTGTGTCTGAACTCAGCAGCTCTCCTGCAAACAAGAGTCAAACCTGCCTCTAAACATAAAGGCTAAATCACAGACTCATGTCCTCTGGAGATGAAGTTAGGAAGGCAGAATTGGAAGGCAAAGTGGATGAGACTGTCATCATATTCAATAATGAAGAGTTGCATCTTTTATGCTGAGGATAAAGGCAAGTGGCAGTGCATTAAAGTGCAGAGAGGGTTGTGCTTTGGGATGACAAGGGCTGTTCTGTACTGGATCTCCCAAAGAGTTTTTACATTTAATATATTAATTTCATTTATTAATAGTTTGCATTGTAGAGCATTGTACTTGCTCTAAAGAGGTGAATGAATGTGAAAATGTGTGTGCATGCTGCACTACAATGGGCTGGTGTGTCCCGTTCAGGGTGTATCCCTGCCTTACACCTAGCGTTCCCTGTACAGGCTCCAACATTCATTTTGACCCTGACCAGGGTAAGTGGTTATTGAAAGTGAGTGATTTAAGATGTGTAGATTGCTAAGAAATGCCAAGAAATGCACAATAACCCTTTCAATTTATAACTGTATTTTCTTGAGTTTAAAAATATCTGTTTTTATCAACACTTATCTCTGAATCTTCCCAGTTATGGTAAAGGGGAGAATATATTTTTAGTTAATTATTATATGCAACAGGTAATTGACTTAAAACATTATCATTGTAAAAGGACTTTCATTTCACATGCTGAGTTTAATAAGATTTTAATATCCAGGTGCAACATGTTAGATAAAGGCTATTAGCTATCATACTTTTGAATTAAGCCATATAAAAATAACACATTCCCAAACTACACATAGGGTAAAGGTATAGCTATGTTAAAATAAGTTATGTTTAAAGGTATTATAATCTAATATTACTGTACTGGTGTAAGACTATCAGTTTATCTAATCTTCTTTTGAAACTATTGAGCATACACTCTCCCACCACACCAAAGAGGCATTCATCATTATTTGTTTTCCAGCCACCTGCTTGGATTTTTATTTTAATTTTATATTTTATACGTTTTTCTGGCAACAACCCTTAAAGAACCTGACACAATGGTTAAAGTGATAAATGGGTTGGAGAGGAGGCTTTCTTTTTGGAATAGAACTGATGCTGGGAGTGATGGGGCTGAACTAACATGAGCTGGTAAACAGGACGCAAACACCTGACACATTGGTTAACGCGATTCTCAGCAGGAGCCAGCTCTGAAGCAGCCACAGCCAATCACATCTCACACAGAGTGACTCACAGTGCTGACTCTTCCACTCTCATCATTTATCACTTACCAGCCTTATCTCACAAATCTGCATGACCTCAGGGGCCACACCAGCTGCATAAAATCTAAGAAAAAAAGAAAAAAAAAGACACTGAGGGTCTGTAAAGGGAAGGACACATTGCATACACATATGGTATTTGTCAGAGAAGATGTCATGCTCAGATGAAGACTGCTGAAGACTTCATGTCCAAAATAATAAAAGTCCTTTAGTTGGCAAAGCAATAAAGTATTCAAAATTAGAGGTACTGATTCTCTCTATTGACATTCTGGCCATGTTTGAACACCTAATGTGTGAGTCGAGGTTTAGACCTCTTGATAGCTCATTTGCCTTGCCCTGTACTTCGATTTGGACTCAGAGCAATCCAAGAGAACATCAGCATCTTAATTAAACTGACATTTAATTAAAAGAGCTATGCTGTTTACATTATCTGTTCCCTCCCTAAGATAGTGTGGAAAACCAAATTTAATGAGGATGGATGTTGGTGCATAGTTAAATATACTCAGCAAAAAAAGAAACGTCCCTTTTTCAGGACTGTGTATTTCAACAATAATGTTGTAAAAATCCAAATA
>JAQMYM010039612.1:0-18231 GCA_030014255.1 Parauchenoglanis ngamensis | reverse complement strand
AATATTTCATTGTTTAGTTGAACATTAATTTAACGTGGCCTAGGGTTAATTTTGAGGGCAAATAACAAAAGAATAAGATTTTAGCAAAAGTTGGACATTGTGAGATGGCAGCGGAGCTGACTTTACCTCCTCCAGTATCGAACAACCTGCACCCTTGCTGTCTATAGCTGTACTGACGATTCACTTCACTTGTGTGTGGTTTGTTGTACGTGACCCTGGAAACGGAATGGAATTTCAGTGGTGTGTGTTCTCAAATCCATCAAGTGGAATGGAATGGAAGCGAAGTGGAATATTCGCGAAGCAATAGAAACAGCGCTGGGTGAACTAATATTTTATGTTAAATGTGGAGGGTCTAAATGAATAATTATGAAACGTGAGTGGGACACGTCACCCTCAGCTATAATGGCGGCGACGCCCATGTCTATAACAAATTCTTATTCAGTAACATGGAATAAATAATTTTACTAATATTTTTCCTCCAATGTCCCCACAGCCACAGTTTTCAGTAAACTGAACATCAGGAAAGGGAAACCTTGTTCCACAGGGCTTACAGAGAGTACAACAGCTTCAGGGTACAAAAGAGAACATTATAGTACGGGACACGTCGAACACGTAGCCCAGCGCCAGGCTCAGTTTTCCTTCATTTTGATTGGTTCGCATGACCCAGACAAAGGTTGAACGTCAACACGTCTTGCCCAATGCAAGTATAGTAAACAAACAAAACCCCGCCTATAGCCTTGCTTTCATTGGCCAGAAAGGCTTTCAATCTTTCTGTAAGTTTCTTATTGGTTGGCGCGTTCACAAGGAGGCGGGACAGGGTTTGTTGTTGTTGTTAGGAGTAGTAGAGGATCCGTCGACATTTTTAAAAATCCCGAAAAGAATTGGAGTTCTATGGTTCAGGTTTTTGACGTTTTTGTCTTTTTAACGTCGTGACGGAAGTTTTTTTTTTTTTTTTTTTAAGCTGAATCCCTCTGTTGAGGACAAAGAAAAGTATGTATGTTTCTCTCTCGATCTCATCCAAATGTACTGCAGAGAATAATATAAAGATGGTTTAAAATACCAGGGCACATTTTATTCCCCGTTTGCTCTAACAATTCAGGACATGCTATAAATTAGGAAATATCGTGTTTAAAACGAATGAGCGACAGATTCCTCGTGCTGTCTGTCTGCAGTTCAGCCCGCCATCCAAGTAGCTCATTAATTAATCTATTATTTATAATAATAAATAATAATAATAATAGTAGCTAAATAACTGACTCGGGTAGGAAGGAAGAGAGCAAGTTAAATTTTCCACGTGGAAATTTCACCCCAAACTTTAAAGCCTATGCATTTACAGTATACTTTTGTACACAAACGTATTTTTTTCCGGCTCGGTTTAATGTCTTGAATGAGATCCAATAAAACTCACTCAAGCAATGATGTATTGATAAAATGTGGGTCTGTGCTTAAAAAGTGTTCTGATCGTTTGCACATTTTATCTTCTTGAAAAAACAAACTGGAGATCATAGAACAAGTTTTAAAAATTTAAAAGTAGTTACAATATAACACCAAAGTTTTATTTTATTCATCAGTCTTAGGTGACCTCTGACCTCTGCAGTAATATCAGTAGATAATGGCATGCTCTAAAGTATTTAATAAAATAGTCACAGTGAAAGCTTACTTAAAAAAAAAAATTGAGTTTGACCTAAAATAAGATTTTTTTTTTCACCAGTCCACCACAGGGCCAACACAGACAAACAACCACACACGCTCGCATTCACACCTATGGGCAATTTAGAGTAGCCAGTTGACCTTGTCTTTGGACTGTGGGAGGAAACTGGAGCACCCAGAGGAAACCCATGCATTCAAGGGGAGAACATGCACACTCCACACAGAAAGGCACCCTGGGTGACCTGGGGACCGAACCCAGGACCTTCTTGCTGTGAGGCGACAGTGCTAACCACTGCACCACCATGCCGCCAGAATTTTCATATTATTCAAGGGAAAGAAGCTGTGTTCCAACATTGTTTTTAAAGCACCCTTGTTGACGTTTTTTCTCACCATAATCAAGTCCAAGTCATCAATGTAATAACTGTGCCAGTATTTAAACAGCTAATCCGAGGTTTGTTAAATGCTCTCTTGGAGTGAAATGTGACTGCAGCAGACAGAGTAGTACTGACTCTGGAGCAGAAATTACCCAGATGGCATTGCAATCAATTCAATGCTATTTATTTTTCAAAATGGCAAACACGGTTAATAAGATTTAAAGTAGCCCATTCCTCTTTTCTTCTTCTGCAGGATTGGGAGAGAGACAGAATACAAAAATCAAAAGGTAAAGAGAAATAGGCTGAGAGAGAGATGTGAAGAGTTATCGTAAAGATAAGGGGAGCATTATTACTCACAGACACTCACTCTCTCTCGCTCTCTCTCTCTCTCTCTCTCTCTCTCTCTCTCACACACACACACACACAGAGCACATCACATTGCATCACATCAAAAAGAAGGATATTGTCCATAATATAGGAAAACACATGTGTAATGAAATTTTATGTTAACATGGTGAAACACTAATATAATCCAGATTAATGTTCACTACTGCATGACAGAACACAAAGCTGAGTAACGAGTTATTTTACTGGTACGCTTTAGGTCCGATTGTCCACTTAGGGAAAAGAGTCACTACGATTCCATATTGTGACTGATCACCTTTATCGACTGATGAAACATTTCTACCCTGATAGATGTGAACTCTTCCCAGATGACTCCGCCCCATCCGCAAGGGCTCACTGAATGGTTTGATGAGGATGAAAATGATGTAAATCATATGCTACAGCCTTCACACTCACCAGATCTCAACCCAAGTTAACATTTATGGAAGATTTTGGAGTGCCGTGTTAGACAGCTCTCTCCACCAGCTTCATCAATACACCAAATGAGGGAAAATATTCTGGAAGAAAAGTGTGGTGTTCATCATGTCAATACAGTTCCAGAGACATGTGTAATCAATGCCAAGGCACACCGAAGCTGCTCTGACAGCTTGTAGTAGCCAAACACCTTACTAACACACTTTGTTGTTGTTTTTTTCCTTTAATTGGTCACCTGTCTGAATAATATGCACACAATGTGAGAGATGTTAGGTGAATACCTCTTAGAGTTTCCTGTTAGGTTCATACATGCTTTTAATCAGTGCAAAAAACTTTCTCAAGATTACTCTGTGACCACACACACACACACACACACACACACACACACACACACACACGCACACACACACAATTATTTATAACATTCAAACATAAGCTACTAGAAGGATTAGCTAATAAAGCTGATGCAGCACAAAAAGATATTAAATCAAAATATGAAAATAAAAAGCAATACCATTAACATCAAAACATTGGAATATATTTTTTAAAAATATAGCATAGAAACGTTTGATCGTAAACATAATAAAAATTTCAATCATTATAATATTTAGATACAAAGAGAAAAAAACTTAGCAAACTTCAGACAATGGTCTTGGCTGACTTGTGGTATCCCTTGTTTTGTTTTGTTTTTTTAACCAAATTATCCTGTAAGCATGTGCCGTAAATTGATTTTATGACATACCGCAATATTCAATATGACAAAAGTCAATCATATGTTTAAAATTAGCTTGCTTATAATAGTGTTATATGTTTATAATGTGCTAGATGGGTAAGCAGTAAAGCTAGTCAGCACTTCTGAAAAAACATTTAAATGAACGACAGCATATCAGAGTGAGGCACCTCCATGGTGTATCTGGTATGTTTATTGTCGAATATGAGTGACTCCTGGATAAACTGGCGATCTCCCGCCAGTTTGTCGATGATGCTCATGTGCTTATACTGCTTCAGCTGATTCAGCTGGTCCTCCAAAGTGCTGCATGCAAACACACACAGTAAAAGCACAGCACAACATAACTGAACAAAACAACCCCACAGTATAGGCATGAAAGTCATATTGCATTGACCTCGGCCGCAAACTGCCTTCTGAGGCGCACCTTCATTTGCTGCCTGAATAACTTATCCCATAATACAGTACCCCTCTGAGGAACCAGCCTCTTACACACAGCACCTACACACAAACACACTGCTGCATATTAATAACATTTAGGGGAGTTCTGTTCACTTGGCTGTACTGTAGTGAAATAACACTGACTCGGATGCCTCCACCACCAACATGTCTAGCCCTTCTTGTTACTAATCTCTATGCCAGAAATACCCTTGAAATACACTATAAATATAACTGAAGCTATTAAAGAAAAAACAATTCAGACATTGACCATGCTGTGGCAATGAATCTGTTTGGATTGACAAAATCTAATCAGTGCTAAAGAGAATCTCAAATATTGGACAGACACACAGACCGATCGTAGACAGAAATCGTAGCTAGCCAAAAACGGGCCTTGAAGTCTTCAACATCAATGAGTAAGTAACATTGCAGTATGACAAACAAACAGGAAGGAAACTTTGGAAGAAAAAACTTTGCAGACATTTGGCCTGGCTGTAATCTTGACCCTAGATCAAATCCAAAATCTGATTGGTTCATCTGCTGGTTACAATGATAAATCCACATAAATATTTAAGCACTCGTTCTTGCGATATCGCATTAATGAGAATCTCGGATGGACGGACAGACAGACAGAGGCAGAGACATAAAAATGTTAAAAATATGACATGCCATTGTTTAATAAGTAAAAATTGGTAATCAGTAGTGAATTCATGTGCTATAAGATGAATAAAACATGACCGCACTTGCTCTTATAGAAAAATAATCAACTTGTCTAACTCCATTTCAGTTTGAGCCACATCACACAATCCTGCCATTGACTATTTTCCTATAACAGCATGCACCCAAGTGTTTTATTTCTTACCTGTCTTCCATTTTATTTTAGTTGGTTTGACTATACCAGGAGTAGAGACGTGGGGTTTTTCACTGTACAGTCAGAATTGGGAACATACATCACAAAGACCAGCCACATTGTCATGAGCAGGCAGGCTCTGAAGAATGCAAGCCCGATTCAATTGTTTTAATAAAAACAGTCAGGCAAAGGTACAGAAACAGAAGGCATATACATTAAACAGGCTTAGGTCAATAAATCAGGTGAACAGGCAAAACTAGGCAAGGCAGATTACTCAGAGAACCAAAAACATGCATAGTCAAAACCAAAAATCAGTCACATGATAACAACAACTTGGCAGTAGCAAATACACAGGGAGCTAAATTATTTTTGCATTGCAAAGAGTTTAATTCTTCTTATTCTTCTGTTGTTGTGTCATGGCAAATCATAGATCAAAAATAAGATGCTGAGAGTCAAAACGTCCAAGCAGTAAAAATATTTAATTAGCCCAAGAAAACTCAACAATCTCACAAGAAAAATGACCAGAGCGATACTTTCCGCATGCTTTCCTCAAGCTTATATAGTCTCTCTCTAGGTCACATCTTTTACATCATCTTTTTCTGATTGGCTAACAATCTCCACAGTTCTGTTCTGACAGCATTATTATACCTATGCAGATCTCATTCTGCCATGATTCTTTTCTGAAGCTCGATGGTTTTTCTAGTCAAGCCTACACACATAGTATTCTTTACCATTATTAATTCAGGTGTGGATCTCAAGGCTTTAAGTATGGCTTTTGCATAATTCCCATGACTCTTGGGCAGAATAAGGTCACGCTCTGTGTATTTTATTACTTTCAGTTTTGCTTTTGTCATAGGATCTCTACACAGTTGAGTTATAATCAAAACGTAACCAAATGCTTTGAATAATAAGATAGCACACACATTACAGATAATGGATATTGCTTCATATTATTCTAATGCTCTCACAGTCACATGAAAGACTGGACGCTTTAACCGCATATTGCTGCCTTTCGCTGTCGATTGAAGGAACAGCTACAGCTGAGTGAGGTACAGCTTAGGCTAGCTCACACACGTCGGTATATTCCCATGGATTTAAGAACTGTATGATATATGACTGTATCCGATATATCCATGAAGACCTCGTGGCAGTAGCATGCAGCGGCTACTCCGGATCCAAAACGGTGCTATTTTGTGCTATTTTGTTTCTTAGCGCAACTCCTGCGGCATATGGACACCAAAACAGTGTTCATGTCTACCCACACAAAACACCAGGTGCTATGTCTGACCACAGCTGATGTGAGGAAAACTCTTTGCAGAGACCCGACAGAATGCTCCTGGACCAGACAACATCCCTGGGAAAGTGCTTAGAGAATGTGCAGACCAGCTGTCAGATGTCCTCACTGACATCTTCAACATCTCCCTGATCACTGCTGTCGTTCCAAAGTGCTTCAAAGCCAGCACAATTGTTCCTGTTCCCAGTGTCCTGCCGCAATGACTATCGTCCCATTGCACTCACACCCATCACAATGAAGTGTTTCAATATGCTCGTCAAGAGGCACATCAAGACCCTGCTGCTGCCTCACTGGACCCCTGCAGTTTGCATGTCCACAACCAGTCTACAGACGACGCTACTGCCACCACCCTACATCTGGCCCTCACCCACCTGGACAATAAGGATATGTATGTACGAATGCTGTTCATAGACTTCAGTTCAGCATTCAACACAATCATTCCTCAGCACCTGATTGTGAAGCTGAACCTGCTGGGCCTTAACATCTCTCTCTGCAACTGGACCGGATTGGGAACAGTATCTCCAGCACCACCACACTGAGCACTGGGGACCCCTAGTGTGCTCAGTCCACTACTGTTCACTCTGCTGACTCACATTTGTGCAGCAATGCACAGCTTGAACCAAATCAAGTTCGCTGATGACACGTCTGTAGGAGAGGAGACCCACTCTCATCAGCAAGAATGATGAGTCAGCATACAGAGATGAGGTGCATTATCAAACGGACTAGTGCAAAGTCATCAACCTGCCTCTGAACATGGACAAAACAAAAGAGATGATTGTTGACTTCAGAAGGGCATGGAGTGACCACTCTCCACTGAACATCGAAGGATGTGGAGATCGTCAAGAGCACCAAATTCCTTGGTGTTCTCCTGGCGGAGAACCTCTTCTGGTCCCTCAACACCAGATCCATTGACAAGAAAGCCCAGCAGTGTCTCTACTTTCTGCAAAGTCTGAGGAAAGCCCATCTTCCACCACCCATCCTCACCACCTTCACAGAAGGACTATTGAGAGCATTCTGAGCAGCTGCATCATGGTCTGGTATGGAAACTGATAGTGAGAACATCTGAGATCATCATAGTAGTCTCTCTTCCCTCCATCACAGACATTTACAACACACGCTGCATCCGTAAAGCTAATAGCATTGTGGACGAGCCCACACACCCCTCACCGAAACTCTTTACCCTCCTTCCATCTGGCAAGATGCACCGAAGCATTCAGATTAGTGCTGCGCTGTCTTGTCTTATAATGTCTGCACTGTTTGCACGTTTCCACACGTGCACTTTATGTTGTCTTATGTTGTCACATGCACTTTTGTAATTCTGTGTTGTCTTATATGTAGCATCTTGGTTCTGGAGGAACATTGTCTCATTTCACTGTGTAGTGTATCATCTGTATATGGTTGAAATTACAGTAAAAGCCACTTGACTTGACTTGTCTTTGCAAGGCTGGGTCTTGCCCTAATATCATTTCTATGGAAAATGTGGTCGTGCCAGTCTCAGCTAAATTAATATGCAATTGTTTCCTATCCCAGGTGTATTGCCTGCATTAAGATCAACGCACTCTTTATTGAGTGCTGCTTTAGCTGCCTTATCGGCCCACTCATTTCCTATTATTCCTACATGGGCAGAAACCCATACAAAACCCACTTGCACGTTTGTTTATCCTTTATAGAACCATGAAGATTTCTCCTATTACATTGGATTTGGCCCTTGTGTATCTGTCCACTACAGCCTGAAGAGCGGCAGCTGAATCCAAACACAATACTACCCTGTTCATTACATTCTCCCCAACCCAATCTATTGCCCAAAATAATGCCATCAATTCTGCTGTTAATACCAAAATAGGATCATTCAAACGCTTGCTCTGGCATATCTGGAGTGAGGGGACACACATGCCAAAGCATACAAATACACAAGAATCCTGATATACATCTCAAGTTAACTTTATAACTATATTCAAATAACTATCACATTTTGTTACCGCTTTCTCAATGTGAACTTTCTATATCTGTCTTTCATCAAACCACACTCCCAGAAATTTGAAAAAGGATCATTCTCTCTATTGACTCAGAATTGCAGCATTGGGTTTACTTTCCTCTTTTGCCTGAACCCCATATACTTTTTTTCGACTGATACACAGGCTATATTATACCCTCTCTTCCATATTGCTCTATTGTTTGCAAATAAAAACAAGCCATATGCTGCCCTATACATTTAAATATATCATTTATCATTGTCATAATATTAAACAGCACAGGACTAATAACACTCCCATTGGGGTTCCATTCTCAATACACTTCACCTCAGACAGAGACTGACCAACCGTTACTTGAAAGGTCTGACCCCCTAGAAAATCTTAAATCCATCTAAACATCCTACGTATTACCACACCAGTACATAATTTATATATCAATCCTTTCCACCAACATTGTGTCATAGGCTTTTTCAATATCTAGAAGGACTGCAACTAATGCTTCTTTATTCCCTAAAGCGGTCTTTACTTCTAAATCAAACATAGTCCATAGTTTATCACCCCAATCTAAACCCACTCTGATAAGGCACAAAAAAACTTTTTTCTCTAGAAAATACATCAGACGATTAGTAATCGTTCTCTCCATAATCCTACATATGACAGCTGTTAAAGCTGTAGGTCCGTATGACCCTGGTCTTGATGCAACCTTTCCTGGCTTTAATATTGGAACCACCACAGCATGTTTCCATTTGGCTGGAATTCTCCCCTCTTCCCATACCACATTCATTAAAGACAAAAGCTAATCTACAGATACTTCACCCATATTAAAAAAAAAAAAGGCTGTACCCCTACCCATCCTTGTCAGGGTGGTATTGCGTCCCTAATCTACACTCTGTTTTAATTCCTCCATATAAAAATAGACACTTATTGGATCTGTGTTAGCTTCAATAAATACAGATCTGCATAAATTGCTTTCTCTCTGATTATTTGAATTATGTATAGTCTGAAAAATTTGAACAAACATGTTAACCTTATCCACCCCACTTACAGCTTCAACTATCTATTAGCACATGCAGCACCCCTACATCTGTGACTCCCTGCCATTTTATGAACTACTGCCCATCTTTTACTAATAGGTCTTTCAGGTTGTAATGTCTCACAAAATTTATGCCAGCTGATCTTTTTAGCCATTTCAATAACTCTCCGAGCTTCTGCCTTTAGTCTTTTATATTCAATTGCATACATGTCTAGTGGATATTTCCTCAACTTCCTAAATACTCGATTTTTAGCTGCAATTGCTTCAGTGCAGGCCTTATTCCACCAAGGTACCATCCTTTTCTTTTTAGGTGGCTTTTTATTAGGGATACTACTCCTAGCTGCACAATAAATCACTCTACAAAAAGAAGTTCTCCACTGTTCTATGTTACCATTATCAACCATACTACAAATATATTCCAAACATTTGTTTTGAAATTGTTCCTAATCAGCTTTGGTAAAATCAAATTGTTAAGGACCTCTACTTTCCTCCCTACTTGAAGTTCTTCAGAAATGATCACTTCCCATTGAGATCTGATCCAAGACTTCCCATACCCCAATACTTGCTAATTCCGCCGAGGTTATTGTTAAATCAACACGTCTCTGTGCCACTATCGATCTGAAATCTTGTAGGTCTGCCATCATTGATGATAGTTAATCCATACTTTTCCATGTCATTTTCCATAACAGTTCCATTATTATCTTTAACTTTACTTCCCCATAGTGGGTTATGTGAATTACAATCTCCAACCACAATTACTGGGAGTCTTCCATAATCCCTTCTAACTCTGTTAAATCTAATTGGAGGCATTGGTTGTATACACTACCTAATGTGATCCTGACTCTGTCACACCATACTTTGATCACTATGCATTCTATGCTTGTCTTAACCTCAATTTGTCAATTTAATTTAGGAATTTAATCAATTCCTATTTGAATAAATATTGCACATAAATTTCTCATGTTCCATTGAAATACAGTAAACACTTCCTTGATCACCATCCATTTCTTAACTTAATCCAGTCGGCTCACTATTAAGCGATGTCTGAGAAGATTGTAAGTTTCTTGTACAGGAGTACAAATAGGAATGCAAAGTTACTGGGCTAAGGTCCTTATATCTGAGGAATTTATTTGTAGCCTGCACAACTGTCTGCACCACGTCAGATGTATTCTTAGCAGATGTTTTGAATAACCACAGAGCCTCCACTAAAAATGTCAGATACTCTATCCTTTTAATACAGGCCCCATCGTTTACTTGTCTATTGTTTCCCACTGTGTTAGCCATTTGTGCTACCTCTCCTCCATTAAATCATTTTATTGCCTCAGCATACAAAACACCCTTTTTCTCCTGTATTTTCTGAACTTGGACAGCGTTCTTGTATTGCTCACACTTTTTATTACCTGCCACATGATCTCCCCACAGGTTCCACACTTCAGCTTAGTCTCTCTATGGTTGGCGAATTCATGATCACATCATGATCACCTCCACATTTCCCACAACATTAATTATGACATACTGCTGATACATGACCATACCTTAGACATTTGTAACACCTCAGCGGAGGCCTCTCATACGGTTTAACGGTCTAGCCGCATCAACAACCTTGGCCCCTTTCACACCCATCACCAATTCCTTCATTGTCATATCTAGAGCTACACTATATATACTGTATATCACTCCTTTGAACATTCTATTCTGTTTTGGGACAAATCCTTCAACACTCCATTTCTCTAAGCTTCGTGTGGCAATGGCGTTATACTGCTGGTCTACAGATTTGCAAAAAATGAGTAATTTCCCATCAGGACACCACCAAGTTCCTTTTTCAGAAATTTCAGACAACTTAAGAGGATTTAACGACACAAAACTCTCTCCTCCTTGAGATATCATTATTCATTTCCATCCATCTCCCCAACTTTCTTCTCCTAACCTCATAACTTTCTTTGGTTTCTGATCAATTGTACAATCTTTAAGCTCTGATTTCATTGCTGACCTTTTCCTGTTCTTTTTCCCCATAGTCCATTCCCACCCACCTCCATCCCATACCTCACTTCCCTGAGAAGAAAATACATCTGGCAAAGCAGCCGTGAAGCAAGTAAAAATCACCCAACCCTTTGAGACTTTCTAGAGCTTTACATGTTTTTATACAGCGCTCTCAAGATTTCAGCACCTTTGCGGTTGCTCTTTTCTGTTTGTGTTTTTAAGCACACTCCTCCTTCCTACAGACCCAACATCGCAAAGAGGCTGTGAATCTGAGAGTCTTTTATGAGAGAGCCCTGTCTCTCTCTCTCTCTATTCGTGTGTGTGTGTGTGTTACTTGGATGCACCTGCATCCAATTAGAAGTCCTTTCAGACATTCAGAGCTGGGAGTGTGTTTGCTGTGATGTTAGTGGGTGATGGGAATTGTAATCTGTGTTTGAATCCATGAGTGTGGCCATGTTGTGTGGCCGTGGGAGTTCATGGGAGATCAAGGTTCTGGTACAGGAGGCAGGTGTGGAAATGATGCACATAAAGCAAAGGTATTTCTGTTGAAGTCTCATGATCTCATGATCATGATTCCTCTAGCTATTTTTTGAATAGTTTTTTTTTAATATAAAAAACTGCTCCTCCATCTTGATCAGAAAGGTTCAACAGCACCTTTATTTCCTGTGGGGCCTTAAGAAACCTCACTTGTGTACCAGGACACTGATGAACTTTTATCGCTGTCCAATTGCGAGCTAACTGCATCTCAGCGTGGTATGGCAACTGCTCCACATCAGAGCATAAAGCACTCCAGCAGGTGATGAACTGCCCAGTAGATCACCAGCACCCTATTGCCCACCATTGAAAACATTTACCATAATGCTGCCTGGGCAGGGTGATGAGCATTATCAGGTATGCATCCCACCTTCACCATGGACTTTTTATTCTCCTCCTATAGGGCAGGTGTTACAGGAGCCTCTGCTCTCGCACCAGCAGGCAGCAAGCTTCTTCCCTGAAACTGTGACCCTGCTGAACATCACATCACAGTATTATTACATTATTACATACATATATACATATTACATATTATAACATTATTGCACTCACTACTATTTTCAGTACTTGTATATTTGCACTGCTCTGTTTTGCACAGGCTAAACCTTTCTAACCTAATCTAATCTATTTGAATCCTCACACTCACACAAGCTGATTTTAGTCACGGTGATGGTGCAATAGATGTTGGTGAGGTTGTGGGAGAGGCTGTAAGCCTGGTTGATTTTCTGCAACTCGCTATAGATGCT
Organism: Parauchenoglanis ngamensis; assembly: GCA_030014255.1. Taxonomy (NCBI): domain Eukaryota; kingdom Metazoa; phylum Chordata; class Actinopteri; order Siluriformes; family Auchenoglanididae; genus Parauchenoglanis; species Parauchenoglanis ngamensis. The sequence goes on along the minus strand of JAQMYM010039612.1, from coordinate 5,813 downwards.
CAGGATGAACTGTCTCTCCACGTCTGCCTTGGGGAGTTTTGCTTTGTCTGGTCATGGGCCGAAATCAGGTTCTGCACACACACACACACACACACACACACACACACACACACACACAGTCACAATGAGCATTTAAAGCAGTTTAATGAGATTGTAGCCTTGCTTCTCTCCACCTTGTAAGTTTGCCTTATGCACATATGCAAATTTCACAATGAATAATTGTCAGCCAAGTTTTAATTCTTCTTTCAGGATTAAACCAGGGACCCTGTCAGGCTGCAGCACTGAATTCATAACAATGCTTCTTTTATTGTGTTATAATATGACATAACAGGACTAAGCACATTTTTAACCCAGAGAAGCAGGAGCTCCCCTTGAAACGGAAAAAACGCTCCAGAAGGAGGAAATGGTCCCACAAGAGATGGTGGCCACTGACCCATAAAGCTCAATTACAACACAAAGATGCAACAATTAACCTCTCTTAAAACAATTGCCTGACGGGTACATTTTGGTAGTCAAAAGGTTTTTCATTTGTCCCAGCTACTGTAGACAGACGATTTGATAGAAAAATGGGTTTATTCACGTTTTTCCACAAAGTTAAACTCAACCAGATATACGCATACAAATCTGCAGGTCAGGAAAAATCTCTCTCTCACAAGGAAAATGGTACATTTAGTACTCATCTGCAAAAACACATTGGGGAAAAAAAAACCCAAAATTGGTTAGAGACTCTACTGTTGTTTTATAACCACCAGACAAGTGAGTATCTGTCACGTCGGCGGTATTTGGCGAAACAGACGTGCAGGTAAGGAGACGGCTGAGTGAAACTCATTGCAAGTTTATTATATACACAAAGCAGAGGTACAGAAAAACGGCAAGAAAAGAGTAATCCAGGGACAAATACAAGGTCGAGCGATCAGCAAACAGTATAGCAAGGATAATCCAAAACACAAGGTCAAAAAGAGGCAGAGTCCAAAACAAAGAAAACAAACACGTGTAATCAAACCACTCGGCAAAAGGTAACGCAGGGTTAAACTAATGCTTCGCAAAACTGAAGCGCATACGGAAGTCCTTTTAAACATGGCATGTTTGTCTGTGAATTAGATGCAGATGCATCCAATTTCGGGTCACGTGATCAGGCTGAGTGTGTGTGCTTGTGGGTGCTGTAGTGTAGTAATACTATATTATAATACTGTCAGGATCTGCTTCTCATGGCACACGAGATAACATGTGTTAACAACCCTCCAGTGCCAGGTGTACTGATGACTGTTTGTGTAAAAGAATTTTCTGGTTCTGGTTTATAGTCAAACATGCTGTTCTTATGTGAATTCAATCAGAGAGGACAAGCAATTTATTGTACAAAATGTAGATCTAGTTCTGAGCTTTTAGGATTTTTTTTTTTTTGGTAAAATTGGGTACAATTGTAATTACCAAAGCAGTAATAATGGCTCCGGGGCCTCTGTCCGTTTCGGACTCAGAGTTCATAGCGGTCCCAATGATCAAAGATTTGCTAACAGTGCTCATTAATGGTTGCTGCTGAATGGTAGTCCAGTATACTGCATGCACTCACACACAAAAAGCGAGATAGAGAGAAAGAGAGAGAGAGAATTACAAGCACTTGTTCCTTTCCATTCCATTTTAAAGACATTTGATTGAGAGCCTGCACTGATTGCTGAACACGGGATTCTACTGAACAAAGAAACGCTACTCCTGACAGCAGAAGACTACCAATACAACATGCTGACAAAATAAAAAAATGCATTTATTATAAAGATTTGAAGGCGATTAATATTGAAGCTACAAAAAAGAAAACAGACTTTGGCTTTTTTGGCCACACTGTATATATTTATATGCATTATTTTTAATATACGTGAATTCCAAGAGTATGAAGTTCACTTCACAACCAAGGAAAGTGAAGCATGAAAAGCTACATGACATAAATGATATCTTCATTTCTTATGGTAACATTCTAATAAAACAAATAGATTACTCAGCCTGTTTTTATATGCCTTTACTTGTGAACACTGAAGAATTTTGCTTCTTTCCACAAACACTAATAATCCTGTACTTGCTTTATTTAATTTACAGTCAGATACATAAGTATTTGGACATTGACACAATTTTCATAATTTTTTCAAATTTTCTAATGATCATAAATTCTAACTCCAACATTGCCAACATCATGATTACGTGGCAGAATCATGAAATAACACCAATCATTGTCTTTCTAATGTATTGCATCAAAACATTGTGAGAGGACAGAGTGGAGGCAGCAAAAGAAAAAAATATTGATATGATATTTTTGCCAGATCACCCACCCCAACTTAAAGTAGAATTTGTTCACGTGTATAAAAGCAACTGTGATGCAATGTTGTAAAAAAAGACTAGAATAGGTCTCTTTTTTTTAAAGTTAGGAAGAATAGGATTAAAAAAAAAAAAGTTTGTTTATAAATACAAAGAGCAATCTTAATTAAAGCACCTCTTTCAAAAGTAGCTAAATCTGATTTCTGGTAATGTCACATATTTCACCTGGAAATAACATTTTTCTGAAGTCAGCCTCTATAAGTTACTGGTATAGTATATATATATAATGTTATATAATAATAATAATAATATGTACAATATAATGTTAATGGTAAGACTATTACTGATTTCCTTATCATGATATACCAATATTGCCACACTGTTAGTTTACAGAACTATTAACACATACTGACTGAACTTTGGCCTTCTTGTTTGCCCCTAATGCGGAAAAAAGCAGAGGTCAGCATCAGGACCAGAGATCAGGCTTAATGGTCAGTGTCAAAGCCTTTGTATATCACCTGTTCCAAAATGTTCTCCACTGGCAATCTGGCATACTGATATTTTTCATGTGGAAAGGAGAACAGGAAGTGTGCGATGGCGGCAATCTGCTCCATCCAGTCCTGATGTGTAGCAAGGTCGCTCTCAAATGCCTCGTGCCTTCGGAGCAGCGCCCGCACCTCAGACAGATAGGCACTCATAGTGCTTTAGAGTCAGGAGCTCATCCTTACCTACATGCAACACACACATAACCCACAAACAGAATGAACACATACTGTATTTTTTGATCATCTGCGCAGAAAAACAGGGGTTGGAATGAATGTAGTTATCTTGTGATCATTCCCTTTAGGAACCAAGTGCAGCACAGTGACACTTTTGTAAGAATATACAGTATAATATACACAATGAACTATCATTCATCCTATGCTATATTGTCTAGATCAGAAAAAAAATTAAATAGCAATATGTTACATGTAACAGCTAGGAGAGATTCAAAAATAATTATTCAAATATCTATAATTTTAGTATTCAAATATTTATGCATAATTCGAATTAATGAATTGATGGATATTTATGCAACCATTTCAATTATTTAAACCATGTCAAATATTTTGGTTGGGATTTACTGATGCACATTATTTTTCCAAGCACTTTTCTTCCTCTTGTTTCTCTCAACTCAGTGAGACATAATGACTAATTTAAATTTAATTTCTTAAAAAAAAAAAAAAAAATTAAATAAATTAATCCACTCAGTCATATTAGATAAATTTTGCTGCTGTACTTCAGAAACAATTCATATAATATTTATTTTAGCCCAAAAAAATGTATACACGCTTCAGGAACACTTCTACACATAAATGTCTGGAAGCTAATAGCCACCACTTTGAGCACCTCTTGTAATTGTAGTGGCCAAAGGTAACATGTATTAATCTTGTGATGTCTGAATAAATTTAGTATTAAAACATTTATACAAATTTTTATTTTTCTGAAGTGTGTATACATTTTTTGCATCGAAGTTCATGAAGTAGCCAATTTTCGCAGCCTTTATCTGCCTGCTCCAGACCCTGCCAGGCACCGTAATGTCCTACAGAGGATCAGAAAACTTGTTAACTTGATAATCAGCTTCACAGAAGACTTGCCCTTTTCCACTACATGGTAATGGCTTGACTCGACTCTGCTCACTTTTGGTATCAGTAGTTGGTTTTCCACGAACCCCTCAGTGTAACTGGTTGTCATAGCGATGCCACACGAAACTGCCATGACACACGAAACTTCAATGTGACACACTGGAACACCTTTATTTATTTTCCAATTAATACAACTTCTCTCTGTGCACCTAACTGGAAAATAATATTAAAACCTTGTTGGCCAATCACAGTATTGCAGCATGAGGTGGTGCAATGGTAAAGTTAGATGGCTTCAAGTTCTAGGATGTGGATTCACTTACCTGTTTGGTACATATCACCTGGGGAAAGTTTTGCTTCAGGTAACTCATTTAAAATGAGCTAATCTGTACTGATATCTTGCTTAACCATCTGTTACTAAAACTCTTAAGGTAATGTAACTGGTAATGATATGGGTAGACCAAGGTTTTTCAATGAATCAAACATTATAGCGTGGCATTACTTGGACCAAATATTTTACTAAAAGTTAGGCTCTCGACTGGTTTCTTATGTTAGGAAGGAGCTTTCGCTTTTTGGCTTGCTTTGATACACTTACTGAAAACCGAGGACAAAGTGCATAGTGCACGTACACTCGTCGGTTTGACTAAAAAAAGGGTTAGGAAAAATATCAATGCAGGCTCGCTAATTTTAAATCAGTTACAAGCAGCAAAATCTTCACCATATAATATTGACAGGGCGCAGGCACAAACCTGAATTTGCCAGATCTCAGATCTCTTACCATAACACCATTTGAACCCACACAAGCGTGAGCAAGTGGTGAAAACACAAACATATGTACACATATAATCAATGAAGTGTAATAAATAAATATAATGCTATTTAAAAATGGTGAGTGTAGACATATTAATTCAACTTACGATATAGATGCTTACACTTATTTTATAACAAATATAATTTAAACATTTGCAGAAAAGTTTGTAAATCAATAGCAAAGTTTATATAAGGGCCTAGAACAAAGTTGTGCTTTAAAAAGAATTTCATAAAGCATATTTTGGCTATAAAGTCTGATTGGTTGAGCTACATTCAAAACTACTTATCAAAGCCTATATCATAAATGGTGAATGTTTTAATATCGGCACACCTGACTACATCTAGTATTAATGCAACCATGTAGCTAGGCATCCGGGAAGACACTAGGGATTCATGAGACTAACAATTTAGTGAGCTAGCACGCAGACTTTAAATTTTAATTTAATTATGCTTTTATGGATGATATGAAGACAGAGACAGGAAAAACAAAACAAATCCTTCAGATATGTCAGCTTGTGTGAATGAAATTACAGCAATGTTATTACAGCAATAACACTTAGTGCTGATCTTAAATTAAATTTTATGACCATGCACACCAGTGTGACTTACAAATGTGTCCCCATTTTCTTTTTTTTTTCTTTTTAAATCATCGTATAGTAGCATGTGCAACAATTAGTTGACAGGTATTGGAGCAGCATATGCTACCATCTAGATGATGTCTTTTTCAGGGATGTCTCTGCTTATTCCAGTAAGACACTGACAAGCAATATTCTGCACATTTTACAGCAGTACGGCTTTGTAGTAAAACAGTGTTGGTAGTAGACTGGCCTTTCTGCAGTCCAGACCTGTGTGTGGTGCATTATGAAGTGCAAAATATGACAACTGAGACCGTGGACTGTTGAGCAACTGAAGTCGAATATCAAGAAAGAATGGGAATTACACTTTCTAAACTTCAACAATTATTGTCCTCAGTTTCCAAACGCTTACTGAGTGTTGTTAAAGGAAAAGCTGATGGAACACAGTGATAAAGATGCCCCGTCCCAACATTTTTGGAACGTGTTGCAGGCATTAAATTAAGAA
>JAQMYM010039557.1:0-18239 GCA_030014255.1 Parauchenoglanis ngamensis | reverse complement strand
TGAACTTAACAGACGCAAGGTCGTGTTAAACTCAGTCTGATTTAATGAAGACAGTCCAGGGGTATTTATACAGAAGATACAAATGTTACAGATACCAAAAACCTTATTTGGTCATGACAACAAAAGGTTTCTGGTGTTAAAAGTAACACAGAGATGCTAAATTACCACAGGACACAGATAGGACAGCTGGCTATCATAAAACCTTAGTCGGGAAAGCAAAGGTGACAATCCCACGCAGCAGGGTACAGGATCAAAGGACAGGATAGACACAGAAAGGAAAGAAAAGGGACAGTGATCAAATAAGGAAACAGAGACAAGATTTTCAATCTAACAAAGCCATAATGGTAAAACTATGAAGTGAAATCAGTGTATTATATATGAGAGCACTGAGATGAGGTTAAACCAATCAAAAACCTCTTCATCAGTCACCCAGTGGAGTATCCTCTTGAGGGTCTGGTTCAAAGCTACACCAGGCCATTGGTCTGTGGGTGATCCACTGAAGTGTGTAACTGGTTCACCTGCAGCAGCCGGCATAAATCCTTCATAAGACAGAAAACAAATGGAGTCCTTTTATTTGTGAAGATGTCCTTTGGGATTCCCACCCAGCTGAAGAGTAACATGAGCTCCTTGGTTATGTTCTTGGATACAGCCTTCCTCATCAGTACTGCTTCTGGGTATCTTGTGGCATAATCTATAATAACCATGATGTACTCCTTGTCATGTGCAGGCATTTGGCAGCATTCCCACAAGATCCATGTCCACCCGCTTGAAGGGAATCCCTATTATGGGTAACGGGATGAGGGGAGCCAGGCCCATTGAGGGCAATGCTGAAAGAACCTCTGGACTTCTACCACCATCCCTAGATGGCTGGAATGGACTCCAAGTTTGTGTAAAACCTAATGATCCATTTTAGATCAAATCCATAGGAGGTCAACTCCATTAGCGTGTGATCACATTTTGGACCACACTGTAGGTACGTTCTACAGGACAATAGGTCTCACAGATCAAGTCTATGCCCAGACCCTTCTCAGAAAAAAAGAGAGCATGAGACAGCTGGATATTAGTGATGTGTCAGTCATGAATGAGCCGGCCCTATGAGCCAACTCATTTATGCGAACCATGAAAGCCGAATTCAGTGTGAGAGCTGATTCTTTGTTAATACAAGACAGAATAATACAATGATCTTTACACCATACTCCCAGGCTAAAGGCACTCCATGCACTGACTGAAGATTGTGTTGATGTGCATACAGTGCGACCATTAGTAGTCCAGTGAATAATCTATACACAAATCTATACAATCTATACACAGTAAAAAATCTATACACAATAGATAAAAGCACCAAAATTGGCAGAAAATGTCTTTGAGTAGCACTATTATTAATTAGCACTATTTAATTAATTATTAAATAGCACTACTATTTCAGAAGGGGTGCCACCAAACATCTCTACGAGAAAGTCATAATTTAAGGCAAAATTCAAGATGCCTAACATAAAATTTGTTCTCAGAAACTATAGGACACAGGAAAACAAAATTAGTTTCAACTTATAAGTTTTAAGGGTGAAGGAACACAATGCAATGAAAATTATCGTCTTATTACCACTCTGTCACCTTGAAATATATTAGAAAAAAATCAAAATGAGTGATGTAACATATACAAATATCCAGTCAATGAAGAAATCTGTACACAGCAGATAAAAGCATGGAAATTAGCACAGATGTTCATTAGAGCAAGTACTGTACAAATTTTTTAGAAGGGGTGCAAAGATAACCATCAACCTGAAAATATTTAGTGGGAAAAATAGAAAAAAATTTCAGCCACCAGTCCTTTACCAAGTAGGGTAATGAGCTCTAATACTTAAAACTTTGATGTTAGAATAAATGAAATGCTATTATTAAATGTGAAATAGGGCAACCATAATGTTTCTTAGGGTGTCTTACATTCACAAAGCAAAATTTGCAAACTTTCTTTGCATAAGTGATATTCCTTTGCCATATAATATGGCAAACAATCAATTGTATTGAAGGCACAAAGCTGAAATTGTTGTGTCACCTTTACTTTAACATGAAATGTGGAAAAGTGTTGCTGAGATATGACCTCACATGCTGTTTGGTGGCTTTGTCATCAGATTTACTGGACAACTGCTGCAATATCATTTGACTTAGAATAAAGCTTTCGATAACTTTTGGTTCCAACCGTCTGTAGAGGATGAATACCAAATTTGATGGTGATACAATCAACAGCCTAGGACAAGTTCACAAAAGTAAGTTTTCTGAAAAATTCAAAATGACAGAAAATTCAATATGGCAGGCTTTAACATGAATGGGTGCATTCAAATGAGGACTACCCAGGATTTAGGGGAATAAAAGATCTCAACCCTAGTACCATTTGTTCAAAAGTTGTAAGCAAAAATGAAACTTGAAATTTGGCCAGATGCTGCTGCTACAGGGCTTGATGGATTGACTCCATATTTTGCACCTGAATATTTTGGAAAGTCCTTTGTCAATCTGCCAAATTAAAAAAAAATCTAACAAGTGGTTCTACGGGCTACCATAGACTTCCATGGCAGAAAGTATAATATTAGTGAAAAATTCTAACAGTTATAATAGGTGCCTATAAACTACAATGCTTATCCCCTAATAATAATAATAGTGACATTCTAACAATTGCAATATGTGCCTCATACCTTTGGCACTTGGCCCCTAATAATTTCACTATTGGTATGAGTAGATGCAAGAAGAAATACTTTAATTAAAAAAAATTGAGAATAACAAAAATATTATTAAGGGCCTATGGACTGTGTTAAATGGCATTATCAGGAATGGATCAAACACAAAATACCCTCAGTATTTTATTGACAATGATGAAACTTTAAATAATGTGAATAATGTGTTTAATGGTTTTAACAACATTTTTGTACGTTTGGAACCAAAACTGGCAGAAGAAATCAATGACTCATAGCCAAAGGAGGATTTGTGGATAAATAGGGTTCTGTGGATAATTATGTGGACAGAAATCGAAGTGCAATGATTCTCAGAGCAGTAAAAGAAAATGAAATTGATATGGTTGGCAAATGTACAAAAAAATCTACTGACTGCAATGAAATTGATATGACATTAGTAAAGAAAGTCACTGATGGAATTGTAAAACATCTGACTTGGGTACAACTTTATTTTGTCTTTCCAAACAGGTACTTTTCCATGCAAAAATTTCTGTTACTGTATAAAGTGGGGATAGACATCACTTTACTAATTACATGTCTGTGTCTTTACTTTAACAGTTTTCAAAGTTATTGTAAAAACTCTTCATCGATAGATTAGATAATTTTATTTAAAAGATTATTTAAACTTTGAGCCAAATTTTTGCATTTTCCCCTGGTAAGGATCACATTGCTACACTGGAGAAAATCCTCCCCTCAACCATAAATCCCTTTCCACTCAACCATTTTTACATTTACATTTATGTCAACTGGCAGACCCCGTTATCCGGAGCAACTTACATATGTCTCATTTATACAACTGAGCAATTGAGGGTTAAGGGCCTTACTCAAGACCACTAAAAACACTCAAAATAAACACCATTCACACTACTAAAAACAAATAATAAACAAACTTCTACAAAAATCTACAGAGAGAGTACCAGGCTCCCTTGAAAATATACACCTAAAACACCTAGGAATAAATGCCCTCAAAGCCATCATATCCCTGTTCAACCATTCTTTATCCAACTGCATCATCCACAGAATTTGGAACAAAGCAAGAATCATTCCAATCCTTAAACCCAACAAGCCCCCACAACCCTAACCCTCCTTATATAGACCAATCGCACAATTTCCCCCATTCTCCAAACTGCTCGAATGACTAATAAAGGACCTTTTCATCATCCAACCACTTGCACACCAACATGGATTATGCTCCCAACACTCTACAACATTGGTGCTCCTCAGCATCACCAACAACATCTTTACCGGCTTCAACAAAAATAACCCTACAAGAACTCTTTGTGCATATAACCTTGAAAAAACATTTGACACTGTGCCTTCATCAAAATTAATTGGTAAACTCCTTGTTTACAACAAATGCAACAACTCTACCAATAACAGCTTCTACAGAAGCAGCAATAGCAACATCATCTATAAAATTCACAACAACATTAAGAACTCTAGCACCCACATCAATAACATCACACTCCCTGCATGGGAGACAAGCACAAGCAAAACTCCACATGTTGAGAAAAAATTCACAATATCAATAACAGAGTCCCAGAAGGTGCCATTCTCACACCAGTCCAATTCAACACACACCAACATCAACAAAGCAACAATCAACCTACAATCATACATCAATGATCTACAACAATGGGCAACCAACAACAATATTTCAACAACAAAATCAACAACACACTTTACACCTGATCCTCATAAATACGACTTACAAGTCAACATCCCAGTCATCAACACAACCCTCCCAACAAACACACAAAAATCCTCGGGCTTAGCCTCAACAACATAATGACATTTACATGCCACACAAAGAACATCACTGACAAAGTCAAGATCAGAACAAACATACTCAAATCACTTGGTGCCACATGGAGCCAGGATAAATTAGAGCCATCATAGATTAGAAAAAGTTGTGGGAGTTGAGGGAACAGCCCTCTCCTGGTTCAGGTCTTATTTGACTGATGATTATCAGTTTGTTGGTATGAATGGTGACTCCTCTACACATAGTAAGATGAAGTTTGGTGTTCCCCAAGGTTCTGTTTTAGGCCCACTGCTTTTTTCTTTATATATACTACCTCTGGGTAATATTATTCATAAATATGGTATTAGTTTCCACTGCTATGCTGATGACACAGAGTTGTATGTTTCAGCAAAGCCAGATGAGAGACACCTTAATAAAATTGAGGAATGTGTAAAGGACATTGGATAATGGATGCTTACTAACTTCCTTCTACTTAATTCTGATAAGACAGAAGTAGAGCAAACTGAGCAAACCTTTGGTCCTTTATGACCCCCCACGCCTACTTAGGTCAAAAGGTGCAGTCTATTTGTTGGTAACTCGAATAGTGAAGGCTACAGCAGGGGGCAGATCTTTCTCTTACAAAGCCCGTCAGTTATGGAACAGCCTTCCAATTAGTGTTAGTCTTAGCCAAGCCTTTTGTTAATAGCCTTCTATAAGGGAAAGGAGCAGATCTGGGGGGTTCTCAGGTATAGAGTGTTTTGGTAAACTGGAATGTTTGGATGCTGTCACTCCCACTCTCACAATTTACTCAGATTTGTTGATGGTGGAGTGGCTGGCGCTTTATGTCCCAGAGGGCCCTCATGTCTGTGTTACCTTCTGGCTCTCCCTTTTAGTTATGCTATAGCTAGCCTTTCTAGAGATCCTGCTTGCACTCAGCACACAATATACTCTGTTCCTTAACAGTTAGGTGACGATGAGCATTCCTAGCAATCTGCTTTTTCTCTTTTCTTTTCTCTCTCTCTCTCTTTCTTTCCCTGTCTGTCATGCTGCACATGCTGCTCCTGAGATAACAGTGATCCTGACAATCCAATGGCATTCCAGTGATCCAATGGCATTGGACTGCTGTTGAAATGCTCACCATCTATAAACTCTTAGTCTGCCCAGTGATTGAATACAGTGCTGTAGATTGGTACCCTGTTTGTATCAGACAAATAAGACTAAGCTACAAACACTACAGAATACTGCTCTGTAGGTCTGCACAAGTAATCTCCAAATAGCATCCATAAACCATCTACATCAAGAAACCCAAGTGTTCCCGAGTGTTTAACAGAATCCCCACATCAATTCACACACACACTGAAACAAGATGAAGATAATTGTTATTCCATCCCTTCACTTCAACAAACAGCTTGAAGAAATAACCAAGAACAAAATATCAGAAAACTCCACATTGAGCACACATTCCGACTTGTCAGACTCACAAACAATGACACCAACATCAACACGATCAACATCAACTACATCATCATCAACTCTCTCACTCAAAAACATCCACACAGCATTCGTCACTTAAACAATCAAATCACTCGGCCCCAGAAAACTTCTCAAAGCAACCCCACCCACACTGGCTGACAAAACGTCACTCACACACAGAACCCACTCCATTCTCACCCAACTCCAATCTGGATATTGCTGCCTTCTCAATAATTACAAAAAAAGGATCAACCCCACCACCCTCAGCACCAGATTCTGCCAAACTTCCACTAAAACAGTCACCCAAATGTTTGAACATTGTCCAAACCTTCATACTGTCTGCCTCTCCATGAACACAATAGCACTATAGACTGACTGAATGTAGTGAAGCACCTCTAAGCCTGCAGAAATCTATAAAGCTATCTCCGCTAGAAGTCTGAGGCAACAACAACAACTTATGGATATTACTTATGTCCCATAGGGGTCAGTATTAGGCCCGAAAATTTTGTATATAAATGACATGTAAAATTTTAGAGTTTCAGTTTGTGGGGTAACTTTGTGAAATGGTCTTGATGTAGAACTCAAGTAGAGTAAAAAATATTTAACAGTTTAAGAGCATGTACAAAGAAATAATTTTTGAGAGCTACAGGGATGAGGAAGGGGCCTTGCTTGTCTCAAGAAGGTGATGATTGCTGCTGATGTTGCTATTGTTTCCTGTTTTTTCACTGAGTGTTGGGATTTGCCTGAAGGGCACCTGCATGTTGAATATGTGTGGACAATAAGAATGAACATTAAGATGAATATTTAAATTGTGTATGATGGGACACTGGGGTAGACAGTTGAACTAGTCATGATAAACATTGTGCACATTGATTAGGTAGAGAAAAGGGGTAGGGCCATATAAGTGATTTAGTTCTACCTACTCATTTTTAGCATGAAATATTTATTTTCCTGTTGTTGGTTGTTTTTATGTTGTTATATATATTTATTATTCATTTACTGTTTGTTTCACTGTTTGTTTTCTTATATATGTTACACACACTATATGGACAAAAGTTTGTGGACACCTGACCATCACTCCTATATGTGGTACTTCTACAAAGTGTTTCCACAACGTTAGAAGTACATAATTGTATAGAATGTCTTTGTATGCTGTAGCATTCCAGTTTCCCTTCACTGGAACTAAGAGGCCCAAACCTGTTCCAGCATGACGATGCCCCTGTGCACAAAGCAGCTCCTTGAAGACATGGTCTGTTAAGGTTGAAGTGGAAGAACTCAAGTGGCCTGCACAGAGCCCTGACCTCAACCCCACTGAACACCTTCGGGATGAACTGGAACTAGAGCCTTCTTGACATCCCAACATCAGACGAACATCACATGAAAGTGGATGTGGAGATGAGCAAGACAAAATGGAAGCAAATTCGAGACAGATACTGTACGTTTGTGCAAAGTGGAAAATGTCTGAGAAAAGAACTGAAACATAAATTAAACATATGTGCCTTCACCTGCAACTGAGCTCAAAGGTGGGAAAGGTTCTCTTCTCCAGACTTTGACTAGACTGTAGGATGAAAGTCAGCTATCCCAATACAGCCATCCCAATTACATAGCACAGTACCTCCTGCAGCTTGCAGAACCAGATGCAAAGAGACTAATTAAAGAGATAAAGCAATTTATGCTGTCACATGAGTAGGCTTACTAAACCACAAAAGTTTTGTAGTAAGTTTTCATTGTTAAAATTGCTAACTATGTGCATTTGTATTTATTTTTTTGCATAAAAATTTATATGCTTACATAAACACTAAAGTTTTGTGATTGTTTACATATTTGCATGTCAAACACATCCTTAAAAATGTATAATTATATTAAAAGTTTTGCATATAAAACAAAACATTTGTGTGTGAGAGAAATACTTTAGAGATCTGCTCAGCATTGCTGCAGCAATAAATAAAGTATTCCTTCATAAACATATCAAGTACATATCTTGGTTTACATTACAAGCTTTTAAAATCTTATCTAAACCTTTGAGTGACCAATAATGAGAAATAGCATAAACATAGACTTAATTGATTGTGCCTCGCTGGAACACAGCATCCTGGAAAGACGCTTTCCCTGCAACAGTCTGAAAATATTGCTTGAGGCAGTCACCGATGAGAATGCTCATCCTTGAAGTCCGGCGGGCAGTGAGGCGTCCTGGATTTGTCAACCATGCATCTCCACTCTCCTGGGATGTCCCCATCATCCAACAGGGTACTGGACATATCAGGTTCCATACTGTCACCAGCACAGAGGTAATTGTGCAGAGTGATGCTTGCTTTGGTGATATCACTCGCTTTGTCAACTGATCACTCCATAGCCTTTCCAAAAATTCTTCATCTAGCAGCAAGAATTCCAAAAGCATTCTCTACAACCCATCTAGTCTATTAAACTACTGCATATTTCAGTTAAAAAGACAAACATATACAAAAAAGAAAATTAGTTGTATGTGTGTGCATGAGAGAGAGAAAGAGAGAGAGAGATTGTTCACACTGAACTGAAGAGGGTCGCATAAGGTTCACCTTCAATTGGAATGCCTCATCTGCTACAAACTCATGAGGGCTCAGGACTTCATTGCCAGGCAGAGTAGATGGAGGCAACAGGGACAGGTTCCTTTGAATAAGTTTTAATCCAAATTGGCTTCTCACAAATTCTCCTGCATCACTGTCATGGGAATATGCTTCTATATCTACAACAATGAAACTGTATATGGCATCGCACACACCCTTTAAGATAAAGCTAAAGTATTATTGTAATTAAAATATGCACTCCCAGTGTTGCATGGTGCACATACCCTTATGTCTTTTCCATCTATTGCACCTAAGCAGTTTGGGTAATTTCACAAATACCAGAAATCCCTTTTTATGTCTTCCCAATACCTTGTATTAGGGAAAGCCAAAAAAGGCTTGTAGCTGGCTGCTAGCTTGTAGCTGGCTGCTGTAGCTCACAGCAAGCCTCATTGCAACTGCAACATGATCAATGTGCGTGGTAAGATGTTTGATGAATAGTTCCATACATTGAAGCAAATCATCAAATGTAAATATTGTCATACAAAAGTATTCATAGTGGTTTTTTTACATATATTTCTCACATAGGAAAAACAAGTATCACATATTCCCCATCGTAATGACGCAATACATTTAAAGGTTCTCACAGTGATGACTTCTCACACTGCCGCCTTCATTTTCTACTTCTGTTACTTTACAGCAAACTATTAAATATTCAAAGTAGTGACAATTTTCTTCCTTTGTTTTAAATATTTAAAAAATTCTAAAGCCTCCTGTTTATTTCTAATATTAAACAATAAACAGAGACTTTTGGACCCCACTTTAGGTAGGTTCTACATGACAGTAGGTCTCACAGGTCAGGTCTATGCTCAGACCCTTCTTGGAATAAAAAAAATCAGCCTGGGCCACGCCAGCAGTATCACATGTGTGTTACGGCTGCAGAGCGTGTTGATTTTCATTTCAGCACCCATGTTACAGGTTAGAGCAGTCGCAGAGCCTGCGAGAGATACATGTCTCAGGCGTGACTCGGTCATTTAGAGTTTCAGTGTGGTGCCTAGTTTTCGTGAGTGTTAAGTGGTTATGAGCAAAAATAGATAGCATACCAGCAACTACATGACACCTTTCACTATAGTTTAAATTTTTACTGTATATCACAGACATAAGAAAATATAAATATATATTTTTAATCATTTTAGTGATTGCATGATGTGAAAGTGGGAGCTACATGGGTATACAGTCATAGCAGAAACCAAGAATAGGCTATAATTATATTACTAGGATAAGTTAGGTGAAGGGCAGTAGTTGTCTGCGGTGCTCTCTCACTATGAATTATTGTAAACAATGTTGAACATATGTGTCTTAAACTTTATCTGTCTATACCAAGTAAAAATTAAAATGATAATGAAATGAAATCAAACATTCTATTATTGTTGGTATTATCAAAGGCAAACTCAACATAGAAAGATAGGGTTGGTAACAACATCATCACAGCAGCAATGCTGGAAGCACACACACACAAACTGCAGCAGTTCAGTGCGGCAACCAGTGTGGCCCAGGTCTAAGTCAGGTGGCTACTTACTTTCTCAAGTGATCTTGACTTGAAAACAAGCTGTAAGTTAAGAGAGAGAAAAGATGAGTGACAGCCAGCTACTGAGTCTAATAACTGATTTTATATATATATATATATATATATCTTCTTTACTATATCTTCTTTAATGGTACTGTAGTGGCATTTATGCAAGTACCATATTGATATGATTATTATGCAGGGTTTTAGAATACAGTTTATAGCGTTTTATTAAATGGAATAACTAAGGCTGGGCGATAGATCAAGTTTAAAGATATATCAATGAATTTTCATATTAGATATAATATGGGATTATCATTTATATCAATATAGTTTATGTTGTGTTAAAATTATGCTTATAGAGCCACCAATTTGCCTATTTGCCCTCTACCTGTCTGTCTCTTCACAACTTCACCATGCCCAGCCTCTCTCTCCTTCTCTGAATACAACCCACCCTTCCCCACCCCCTCACTCACAAGTCCTGCATGCAGCAACAACATACAGACAGATACAGACATGAGGAAAACTACTGAAGAGTAGCTGATTAGTAAAAAGAAAAACAATGACTCAATTATTTGGAGATGGTTCTGATTCAAAATGTCAGATGAGCAGCAGTAGAATGTATTCTATAGAGAATGCCGAAAACAAGTTCCAAACAAAGGTCTGAGAACTGTCTACCTCAGGGGAAAACCTGAGGTTTTATATTTTTGCTCTGTATCTTTTCTCTTTACATTGCACAACTGCGATTATTTTGTTATGCAGCAAAAGAACATTCTTTATTTATTTTATTTTATTCAAGGAGAAGTTTTATGTAATATATGTTGGTAGTTTATTTTGAGCCATTTTTTATGTACATGTATAGTTGTCTGTTAAAATAAGTGCCGGTGTGACATTTGGGACATGTGGCTTTGACTTGAAACTGTCTTTTTCTTAGTACTTTACTGTTATTTAAAAAATGCTGTACTTTACTGGACTTTACTCTCTTTGTTATTCCAACAGAGGAATTATTCACCCAATATCTGGATCAGCCTTCTGGTTCTTCCTAATGTCCCCAATAGAGAACACAGAAACAACAACTTTTCCTTTGAACCCATCATTCCCCTCAAAGGCATCTGGCACTGCTTCAGGATATAGTGCCAAGGATTCTACTAATGCCATAGGCGGAGAACTCATCTGAGCCTGACATACCACATGCTTGAAACAAGCAGCAGCAACTGTTTCAGAAGACAAGTCTGAGCATTCTCCTGGAGCATCCAGATGATTCAGCATGAACTGTTCAATTCTACATCTATCTTCCCTTGATTTAGAATCAGTAACCACCTCATCATGAGGATGTCGAGAGAACCCATCCACATCAAAATTTTGCTTCCCAACTCGGTATTTAATATCACAAGAGAATGTTGAGAGAGCTGCTATCCTGTGATAGCTAGCAGCGTCTAGCTTCGCTGATGTGAGAACGTTTAGGGTTAGCGTTAGGGTTAACCTAACCCTAACCCAAGAACGTTAGAGGTTTACTATCAGTGACAAACATAGTGGCATTCCCATAGTCATTGAATTTGTCAACAACAGCACATCATAGAAGAGAAGTGGAGAAGATTCTTACAGAACTTAGAGAAGATACACTCTGTGACCACCATTGACAGGCATAGGCAATTGCTTGAACTTTCCTGTCTTGCTCTTGGTAGGGAGCAGCTCCCCACCCAGTGGTGCTGGCATCAGTGTGCAGCACAAAAGGCAAATCCAAGAACTGGTAATGTTGTCAGCCTCTCAATGAGAGTGTCGAATGCACACTGGCATTCAGGCATCCATCGGTCAGCAAATGGTTCCTTACCTTTCCTTTCTTTACAAGTACATGGATACTCCACTGTGAGTGTTTTTAATGGCTTCACTATTTTGGAGTAATCCTTGACAAAGTGGCGATATTAACCAGAAAATCCTAAGAAGGATTGAAGTTCTTTCAGGTTTTTGGGCACTGGACTTGTAGTTAAAGTCTTTATCTTTTCAGGGTCAGTATGAACCCGGTCTCTCAAGACTACATGCCCTAGATACCTTTCAGAAGTTTGGAAAAACCTGCACTTGTCCAAGGACAGTTTAAGGCCATTTCTCAGTTCAAACATTTCTCATAAATGTTGAAACATATTAATCAGTCTGGTTTCATGCTCCTCCAAGGAACTGAAGAACACAATCAAATTGTCAGTGAACACCAGCACTCCCTTCAGGTTGAGGTCTCCCATACATTTCTCCATTAACTGTTGAAAAATGCTGGGAGCATTGGTTATTCCTTGTGGCATATAGTTAAATTCCCAGAATCCCATAGGACAAATAAAAGCTGTCTTGGGCTTGTTTGCCTCCTCCATTTTTATTTGATAGTATCTAGTATCTGGACTTTAAGTCCACAACAGAGAAGCACTTCATTTCAAAATGCATCCTTAATTGTCTGGTTAGTCAATTTTCTGTTATCCACATCTGACCTTACCACTTTTTATCCTGACCATCACTATGGTCAAGGAAAATGAGAATAGTAAGGGTAAGGTGACAAGGAACGAACCACAAAGATCCAACCTGGCAAAGTTGAATATGCAGCCTGTTCCCTCAGTGCATATTTTTTGATAATTACAAGATCGGTCCTCACAAAACCATGTTTTTCCAACCTTCCACCCTGCTAGAACAACTCTTGGGGTTTTCTCCCTCATAGTTAACATGCCAATTTGTCCACTTTTGCATTGCTTCCTCCAGTACACCAGCATTGTCAATACCTTTGCCTAACCCCATCCATCCATCCATTATCTATACCGCTTTATCCATCTGGGTCACGGGGAAGCTGAAGCAAATAACAGCATCTTCGGGCTTCGCCAGTCCACCACAGGGCTAACACAGACAAACAACCACACTCGCTCGCATTCACACCTATGGGCAATTTAGAGTAGCCAGTTGACCTAATCGGCATGTTTTTGGACTGTGCACAGACCCGGGGATCGAACCCAGGACCTTTTTGCTGTGAGGCGACAGTGCTAACCGCTGCACCACCATGCCACCCTACTCTTCTTCATGCCTACTCTAAATTAAAACACTGTGAAGGAGGTTATTGCTTCATATGAGTTATTGTGAGGCAGTATGAACCAACATGAACCTCTGAGTCACTACGAGTTATTATAAAATATTATAGGTCCATATAAGTTAATAGGAGTCATTATGAGTTTACATGATTCATTATGAGAGAGACAGACAGACAAACAGACAGCCAGACATAGGGAGAAACAGAAAAAAAGAGAAAATGGAATAGGTAGGGAGTTGCACCTGTGGAGTACAGAGCGATGATATACGTAAATATATAAATGTGTATATAAATGTATGAATGTGTAGATGTGGAATGAAAAGTGTGTAGTGGTGATGATTAGAAACACAACACAGCATGAATAAATGTGATGTAGCTGCAGTGTGAAACTCACTAAAAGGCCCAGGAGTATCCGTAACAGTGTGGTTTAAAATCCTCTGCCCCGCTGGATGCTGTCACCTGGAACACCTGCATGAACATTAGGTGACCTACCATTCCACCTAGACCTAACACACACACACACACACACACACGCAAATACGTTAGTGCTAGTCAATGATCCTAAAAGAATATGGTTTTGTGTGTGTGTGTGTGTGTGTGTGTGTGTGTGTACCTCCCAGTATGGTGAACACAGCAGCATAAGCATTCAGTAATTCTCCCCAGTGATGAAGCGAAGGTTTCCATGCTGAGAAACACAACTGAACCATCAGCAACACACAACTGATACACAACAAACTGATATACATCAACTCCATCAGCACACACAGCCAGAAAATCCCTACAGAGAGACAGAGAGAGAGAAAGTGGGAGAGGGACAGAGAGAGATGAGTTAAAATAAAACCTTATGTGTAGAAAACCCCCCACAGATTTGTACTTCAAAAATCCATCCATCCATCCATTATCTATACTGCTTTATCCATCTGGGTCACAGGGAAGCTGGAGCCAAACCTAGCATCTTTGGGCGAGAGGCAGGGTACACCCTGGGCAGGTCGCCAGTCCACCACAGGGCCAAACAACCACACACAAGCTTGCATTCACACCTATGGGCAATTTAGAGTAGCCAGTTGACCTAATCTGCATGTCTTTGGACTGTGATTGGAAACCGGAGCACCCGGAGGAAACCCACGCGTGCACAGGGAGAACATGCAAACTCCGCAGAGAAAGGCACCCTGGGTGACCCAGGGCTCGAATGCAGGACCTTCTTGCTGTGAGGCGACAGTGCTAACCACCACACCACCGTGCCGCCTACTTCAAAAATTAAAAATTAAAATGTAACTGCCCCTCTATGGTAAAACAGGCCATTAACACAGACAGATCAGTAAAACATTATTTGAGCATAGATTCACCCTAGATTTCACCAGCTCTTTAAATAAATCTACCACCTCCTCATTTAGGCTGATCTCTACTTGATTCTTTTTGCTTTTATAAATAGACAATTATGAAGTCCAAGAGTTGCCTTTTTCTGCTTTTTATTTGCTTTTTTTTTAAATCCTGCACCAAAAATGTAGGCCTAACCAAACAAAGAAGAATTTCCATTCAGCTTGCCACAATGAAGATGTTCATCTAATGTGTTGGTACCAATCAAAATTGGTATGTCAGCACTAGACCTGACATCAGGAATGACTAGAACCAAGGTGCACACGGTGTGCCAAGGTGCGAACTTTAGGTTCAGATTCAATGAACTCCTTAGGGAACTTTACACTGTACTGAATGTACCCTACCTATGGAGCCAACTGTCCATTTGCTTCTTTAACATCCACCAGATCACTCATGGGTTTAATATGTTACTGAGACAAATTATCTATGTAAAACACTGTAGTCACTTGAGAACCTGTGTCAAGTAAACTAGTGCAGCACACACCTGAATCAATAAGGTTTGCAGTGCATTCATTACTGATGAACCCTCTAGGTAACCAGTCCGACCGCTTATAGCCTGCATATCAATTAGTAAGCTTATTCTCCAAGGCTAGGGTAGGGCCAAAAGAAGTATCAGTTTCTGGTTGCCCTGCAATAGAAACATTTTTTGTTTAAATGGACGGGTCCTGAGCCACCACGAGTCCTGTCCCATTCTCGCTGCTTCTCTTGAAACTCTTTTTGTTTCTCAGCCACCAATACTGGGATTGCTTGCTCACTACATATGGAAGAAACATGACCATCCTCTCCACAATACAAACAATATCCTGGTTTGGGATGTTTAATATTCTTTTCCTTTTTTGAGAGCCTATCACCATTCTGCTTTGGTTCAACAGCATCTTTGAGGATATCTTTCTTTTTGGAAGGGATACTTCCAAAAAAGCAATTTGAGCCTTCAGAAGAGAAATTTAATCCTTCATGTGACACACTTCTGGGGAAAAAGACAGAGAACCTGATTGGTATATAGCTGATTCATTCACTATTAAACCACACACCTGCTGGGGTCTTACCTGAGCCTTGGTGTTCGGCACAGCCAAATGCTGAAACATTCAGTTAGCCTTGGCTGGTTGCTAATCTTCGTCAGTTCTGAGCAATAACAATAAGTCAGAAAATGGAGGTTGGGTATCTTTCTTATGCTCCAATCCAAGATTACTAATTAGATTATTATCCCAACTTCCCTGACAAAATTGTTTCAGTAACTGTCAATCGAAATCACTCGCTACAACACCTCTGTGTACCATTAAAGTTAGGGCAGTTTGTAACCTACTCAAATATCAGAAGGCTTAAAATTTGACTTTACCATGCCACGCATCATTGTCTACTTCCTGAATAGATTTACCAGAAAAGAACCTATTTTTAGCAAAGCTGGGAGAGGACAAGACTTCACTACTCCAAACAATGAGTTCCACTATGATCTTTTGCACCACAGGTGTAGCAGTTTGATCCACGAGAAGCATGGGAGTGAATCCCCAGCTGTGCAAAAGGATTTCAGTGTCAAGCAGAACTGAAGAATGGACAACACCTGGAACATCAGCTGCCAAGAAGGAAGATGCAGCAGAACTAGAACTAGAGCAGCACTACCTCAACTAGTGGTATGAGGAGGAAGATGAACAGACACAGCACCTTTGACAGTGCCTTGCAAGTGACGGAGTTAATTACCCAGTAACGACTGCAAATTCAGACCACTCATCCTCACCATATACTTCAAGGAATTAAGATAAACCTGAGTCAAATCACTACACATGTGTTTCATGTACTCACCTGAGAGAAATTTGATGCAATGTACCCTGTTTGAGTCACTAAAAGAAACCCTATAACGTGGTAGTGGACCAAGATTCTGTATAGTTAAACCTGACTCATATTCAACAATAACTGTATTTTGAAACTCAGGGTTAGAGCTATTTACTTGATTTACCTGTGAAAAAGCCCCATGCTCCTCTAAGAACCAAAAGATATTCCCATCTGCATCATCACCACTCAAACCGCTAACCAAAACAGAGTTAGGCATTTTCACATTTTGATCTCTTATAACCTCAACCCTAATATTTACACTATTGGTAATACAACACTACTTGAATAAATTTGAAAAAATAAGTTTAGATAACTCTAGCATTATGCTTTTGGTCAGGGAACCTAAACTTGCTTGCTAGAAGTTTCTTCTTACACTGCCCCCTCCTCGCTGGCTCACCAAATTATGTAACATGGGGCACATGCACATAGGCCCTCTGTGGCATCTCTTTAAAAGGTTTTAAAAAGGAAGCGGTGACAGATGAGGGTGAGTGCATACAACCTCAGGAGTAAATGCTGAGCGGTTCCTGTGCCTATCTGTGTGCAGACTTCCTGTAATGAGACGACAGGACTGTGCTGAGCTCTGTGTTATTCCCCCATGTGATCGCCGCCTTCCTGCTCCGCGATGAGAGGAATTCCCCTGCACCGAGCACCACGTACATGCAATGAAGTTTGTTTTCTTTGCTTCCTTCACCAAAGTTGTTTTCTTGGGATCACTAAATAAAACACAGTCTTTTCACATTTTGCATCTTACTTCCTGTCTCCGGCATGGTCTTTGTGTTGGCCCGGATTGTTCGCTCACTACAGTGGTGGAGTATACGGGCAGGAGACAAGACCCCTATGCTGATGTCTATCCACGTCAACCCTGTAGTGCGTCAGCTCCTCGAGTCTAGTTTGGAGCCACCCTGGAGTCACCGTTCTCTCCCCGCTCCCAGCCAGGACACGCTTCATCATCTCCCAAACATGACACATGACGATGACATGGAGGCATACCTGGCCACCTTTGAGAGGATGGCACATCGCGAGGGATGGTCCCGAGCTGAATGGCTGCAGCTGCTCGCTCTGCTCCTCATGGGCAAAGCCCAGCGTGTGTACCATGCACTGACTTAAAAGGAGGCTGACAACTACATGCTTCCCAAAGCAGAAATCCTAGCGCACTGTGGGCTCTCCCCTTCGGGCTTCACGGAGCACCGACTGTGTTCCAGGACCTGGACCTGACATGATACACAGTTATGGTCTGAAGAAACTAACAACACTTCATGACCACATGGCAGCACAAATGAGTGAGCTGCTAACAACAGGCACTTACACAGACTGGCTAACGCAAGGTAGGACAAGCCTGATTATGAAGGATCCAAAAAAGGGCAATCTGCCATCCAACTATAGGCTAATAACCTACCTCTCCACAACATGGAAGCTCCTCTCATGCATCATAGCAGAGAAGCTAGGCAAATACAATACATACTAGTACAATACATCAGCAAAGCTCAGAAAGGAATTGGAACCAACACCAGAGAGTCAAAGCACCAGCTACTGGTCAAAAGAGCAATCACCCAAGACTCTAAACTAGGCAGACCAACCTGATTGACTACAAGAAGGCCTATGACTCAATGCCCACATGTGGATACTGGAATGCTTTTCACTATACAAGGCTAACAGGGCACTGATAAGCTTCATCAAGAACTCGGCTGTGGAAGACAACACTTGAAGCCAATTCCAAGGGCCAAGTCGCACAAGTCACCATAAAGTGTGGTATATACCAAGGTGTCGCGACTCTGTCCCTCTCCGCCGCATGGCAGGCTCGCGTGCTCAGCGGCACGTGCTGTGTTCTCGCAGCCTCCGTCGCGCTCAGCGCGGAAGCATCACTTCCGCATCATGCTGCGGACTACACAGAACTACAACTCTCGTGCGCATGCTCCTAGCGAGGTTTCGCTACTCC
>JAQMYM010039427.1:0-18250 GCA_030014255.1 Parauchenoglanis ngamensis | reverse complement strand
ACACACACACACACACACACACACACACACACACACACACACACACACACACAGAGAGAGAGAGAGAGAGAGAGAGAAATGACATGAATATTAATTCAGCATTTTTCCCTTTGTTGGAGGATGCCAACCATTGTGCCATTTGGTGAGAACATTGTTCACAAACAGGACTGATTTCTTAGCTGTCATGTTCTCGGATTGGGTTGTAGGCCCCGTCCACTTCCCCAAACCACTACTATAAACTGGTTCAAAAAGACAGTCACAACTGTAATACCAATTCAACATAGCAATTTTTTCTATAAACACATTCTGCAAAGAAATGACATGTTTTCTGTTACACTGGCAAAATAATGTTGAAGTTCATAACAAGTGAACAGAGAATTTTTTAAACAATTGATATCACAGTTTTAATTTCAATAATTAATTTTTTGTTTTAAAGGGAAAGCCTTTTATACATATTGGCGTATAATTTATTTGTCATTAAATCAAGAAAATACCATACATCAAAAATATTTTTAAATATTCTTAAAAAGTGTGTATATATACACTTTTTAAAAATATATTTATAAATAATTTATATACATTTTCTAGTTATTCCCTAAATATTTACTATTTATGTTGCCTTATTTGTAATATGCTTTTAATTATGGATAGGAATGTACATATAAAATTGTCTGAATGTTGCATGTGCGTTCCAAAATCTAAGTAAAAAAGAGTAACAAACAAACCAACAAAATGATGAAAAGAAATTCCAGAAGAGATGAGGAAGAAAGTTATTAAAAGATTAGCCTGGAATGGCTTACAGAGCCATTTCTAAGGGGCTTCTAAGGGGCTAACCACAGTTAAGGGCTAATCATTCGTAATTCCACCTTTAGAAAGCAAGTGTGAAAAAAAGGTATCCTTGGGAGAGATGCATGGCAGAAGCTATCAAGACGAACATAAAGCAGAATGTTTTTCAAAGACACGAGTTCCATTACATCTGGCATAAGGCTGACACAGCATTGCACAAAAAGAACTTCATACAGTCAAACATGGTGGAATGGTAGTGTGATGGTAGTGTGACAGTGTGGGGATGCCCTCCTGTCCACCTGGGCAACTTGCCATAATTGATGAAATCATGAATTTCATTCTTTACAATAAAATCCAGAAAGAGGATGTGCACCTCTGAATGGCTCAAAAGAAACAAAATTAAGGTTTTGGCGTGGCCTATTCCTAACTTAAACACCATTGAGATTCTGTGTAAATCCTCTTGTAATCATATACTTTACCTGAAACAGTGAAGATTTTAGTCAGGTGGAATAACCAACTGATGCAGCAGCAGCAACAGCAACACTTTTGGAAACTCACAAAAATGTTTCTGTGGGAATTTTCAGATCTAAAGACTTACTCATAAAGTGAAGGGCAGAAGTGGACACCCCATAAAGAGCAGACAATCCATAACTGGAAATACATGAATAAGACATGCACATACAGAATGTTTCAACACATATTTCACAAATGAGAAAGTAAATATACACAGAACATGTTTTTAGAGTTAAGTGGTACTTTTAATAGTTAGATAAACATTTTGAAAGGCTAGATGCTCTTGGGTTTGCAGATAATCATGGTGGGAAGAGTGAATTCATTTCTTTTTTGTGCCTAACTATTAACAACTCTTTGCACAGTTGCAATGCTATTAGACTTTTGACTTCCATTGACTCCACTGTGAGTAATAAAGAAATATTCCAGGGGAAAAGAAACTGGCAAATTGAAGGGAGAAATGCACATTTGTCCATTATTTTACATTGTTGTGTTTTCTTTTGTGTTTTAGGGTTTTAGCTAGATTGTATTCTTAGTGAATTAGCATGAGGACGTTTGCTTAAAAGAGACTACAAAACACTCTCTGCTCTGCATATGACTACACTTTAATGACATCATGATTGCGTTATTTCAAATCCATAAATATGGTGAAGTAGTGGATGTTTTTGGTTGTTTTGTTACTGATGTTCAGAAGATATGTTCTATAGCTTTCCCACTGAGAGTTTCAGTTAATTGTTTTGTCTTTGTGGGTAGTAGTTGGTTGGAGTGGTTTACATGCTCTCATGCAGCGAGTTGACTCTGAAATTAGTCAGCTGAGTAGTGACAAGGGCGGTGAATCTAAGATGACATGAACCACAGCAAGTTAGTCTAGTTCAACAACTGCATATTTAAGCTTTATTTCCTGCCTTGATGTGAATATGAGTACGCTGGGAAAGGGAAGAAAGCGAAAAGTCACACAGCGATGGGAACAGCCCTAGACTGATAAATATAAAGTAACAATTTACAGTGAAATACTGTTAAATCACAAGAATAATAATTTTAAAAAAAATGGGGGAAAACACTTTCAAAATTTCGAAACACTGTAAGTAGTAATACAAACCAATACTTTTTTTTATTGTTAATAATTGTAAACCTAATCCAATTTTGCTGTATAAAGTAATGTCTACCTTCAAAAATAATCATTCAACACTATTAAATGTTAAACAAACTTTTACCTTTAAATATACATGCCCACAATGTCACATATACAGACTTGTAAATCAGTGGACTTTTCATGAATAACATCAAAGAAAATCAAATCAAATCTACATGAGAATTCTGTCACTGGGTATCTAGATAGACACCATAAGAGGAAATGCACTTGACATATGCAGCTGCTAAATGTGTTTTACTTGCTGTAATTCTCTTCAGAAAATTACTTTCTGTTTTATTCACGGATATTCTCTTCTGACAAAAGACATTCAAGCTTTTGTTTCACTAAAGAATATTTTCACTCTGACTCACCAATGCATGGTTGTGGAACAATGAACAATAAACAGAGTTGCAGTTGTAAGATATTACATTTACAGTGGCAGCAGATGTGGTTCCTTTAACAAAAAAGAGTTTGTAATTAGAAGAACAATAGGCTTCTAATCAAAAACTGATGAGTAATTGTTTTCCGTTAACTGCAGATGAAACAAGAAGCATCTAGAAATTCAAGATACACTAATATACACCGATCAGCCATAACATTAAAACCACTGACAGGTGACGTGAATAACACTGATTATCACAATGGCACCTGTCAAGGGGTGGAATATATTAGGCAGCAAGTGAACAGTCAGTTCTCAAAGTTGATGTGTTTAAAGCAGGAAAAAGTGGAAAGTGTAAGGATCTGAGTGACATCAAATTTTGATGTCTAGACTTCTGGGCCAGAGCAACTCCAAAACAACAGGCCTTGTGGGGTGAAAAACTGAAAGTCTACACTTTAATCACATCATGATGGCTTTATTGCAAATCCATAAATATGGCTGTCTAAATATAGCCACAATAAATATGTGGATGTCTGTGGTTATGTTACTAATGTTCAGAAGATATGTTCTATATCTTTCCCACTGAGAGTTTCAGTTAATTGTTTTGTCTTTGTGGATAGTAGTTAGTTGGAGTGTTTGAAATTCAACACTCTTGTGCAGCAAGTTGACACTGAAATTAGTCAGCTGAGTAGTGACAAGGGTGGTGAAGCTAATATGACATGAACCACAGCAAGTTAGTCTAGTTCAACAACTGCATATTTAAGCTTTGTTTCCTGCCGTGATGTGTATATGAATACCGTAGAGATAACTACTGTAGGCATGGGTTAAACGTGAAGTGTATTTCATAAAAATCTGTTTCCAAATTATAATTTTAGTTATTCTGACATAATTGACTCAAGCTTATAAGTGATTCCACACAGTAAACATTTGTTAAAATAATATGTGCTCCTATCTGAGCCGGTTTGCACTGGGAGATAAAGTCCTTGCATTACTAACCACCAATAACCCAAAAGTGGCAAGGACCCTTCAATGTCATGTGGTGAGATGGGGAATTTGACTATTGCAAATGGACATGGGAAGCAGCAGATTTAACACCTCAACTTCCTAAAACTTTGTCCTTGTTGCTCAGGTGACAGCAGCGGCAGAGAGAGATGAACTGAAGCCATTGCATTCCAAACATCATATCCCACTACAATCCCAAAAAGAACAGAGTTTGCCAAGTTGCAAGCCAGATTTTCAGATTTGTTTTTTTCTCTATATGGGATCACTGGCCTCATAGAACATCACAGAGTGCCTCCCTGCAAAATAGTTGTTGTGTCTCGCTTTATTGAGCACAAATAAAAGAGGTTCAGGAGGAACTAGGAAAAATGCTAGAATTTTCAGGACTTTGGATGATACAGATGTAAGATTGTACAGATGTACAGATTGGTAAGGCCTCATTTGCTTGTACTCAAGACAAACAGGTCGGTTGATTTCTGTGTGGACGTCCATAAGCTCTTGGATTGACTAGGTGCAGCTAGCCTGTACAGGTAATGTATTATTTTAAATGTGTTAAATGCAATTGTTTGAGGAATTATTTGGTAGAAATTAAGGAACAAAAGTAGGGAACAGTCCTAATCTGATATATATAAAGTAGCAATTTACAGTGACATACTGTAAAATCACAAGAATAAAAAAAAAAACTGTAAATGGAAAAATGGGAGAAAACCGTTCTGAAACTTCAAAACACTATAAGTAGTAATACAAACAAATCCTTTTTTTTACTGTTAATAATCGTAAACCTAATCTTATTTTGTTGTAAAAAGTAATGTCTACCTTCAAAAGTAATCATGGAATACTATCAAATGTTAAACATCTTTTACCTTTAATTTAACAGGCACACACTGTTACATGTACAGACTTGTAAGTGGACTTTTCATGAATAAATACAGTTCAGCTGTAAGGAGCAATTAGCTGTAAAATGACTTTTCATCTTTTAAAATGTTGTGCACCTTACAGTGTATTGCTGTGTGAACAACAAAATGAACTAACCACTGCACCACCGCGCCGCCACAAAATTAATTTTATTTTATAATTTGCTCTCATTATATGATTATTTTTATTCCTTTTTTAAATGCAATGCAATCTGTAACGGAGTTTAGCATGGGTACAAGTTTTTATTCCAAGCAATCCGGAGATAGACCTGATTCTGCCTGCTTATTCAGATAATCTTGCATTTCTAGGGATTATCAGAGCCATGTACCACTAAGGATTGCAGATTTTGCAAGATAACTGTGGCTTAAACTCTGTCTTATATATCTATTCAGCTGGCTAGATCACTGTGGCAACTTCCTGTACATAGCTACCCTGTTAAATTGAAGTGAACCACACTGAGTAGGTATAAAGCCCACCTTATATCCAAACTAGGAATTATGTTTGCATCACTTTCCCTCAAGTTTTGTCAATATCAAGACCTTCAATGGGTTGGACCAACAAGGACTAAATTAAGCATAGATTAGGACAGATCAAAGATTTTTTGATCTAGGTTTCATTTTAATTTGAGTTGTGTTATACCACTTAATTCTAAGCATTGCTTTAGAAATCAGCAATTTTAAACCTTAACCTGTGATTAAAACTTTGATCTGTGATAAATTTCGATTGTTCCCCATGATGGATTCATCATTAGCGCTATTATTTTCTTCCCTTTCGTGAGACAGGCATGGAACTATGTTAAAAGTAGCTCATGCAGCCAAAGAAGTCATTTTAAACAGCAGTCAAGGGTTGTAACAATATGTTAGTTTCCTAAACAAGCTAGGAAAATGTTGCAGTGTATGTGGAGTTCAAATTGCATAAAAATAATGTATTATGTCAGATAATGAAACAATATACAAATATCACTGAAGAAAAAAGAACAGATAATTTCATGGTGATAAATAAAGAAGAGGCATTGTTTTTTCACCTGCTCATTTACACAGTTATCCAATTAGCTCAGAAAAAAAGTCCTTCTTCTGCCCAGGTTGGGTGAATCTTTGCCCATGATAGCCTCAGACAGCCGCTATAGTTATCACATTTAGCTATGTAGAAAAATAATCAGTCATGTTCCCAAGTGCTTTATTAATCTTATATTACAATAATTTAGCAATTATTGCAAGTTTTCTTTTTTTAGTTAACATATTGCCATCAATCAAACTCGCAGAAGCCTCAGAACCACAGCAGTTGGTCAGTAACTGACTCCGCAACTGTTTCACATGACTTGTAATCTTGTTATTCTATCATCACAATTAATAACTATTAAACAAATTATATGTACGCATGCAACAGAAAAGTGTTCACCATATCATGTTTGCAAGGTACACTCCATCCACCATGCTCTCCAGTAATCAACCTTGAATCAACCATTTGTGATAGAGTTCATTAATACCACTCTGTGGACCCAGACAGGATGCTTGTCTGAAAGGAATATCTTTGTAGACAGTCTTTTTGGCTGATGACATAAACGATATGTATTGCAAACCTGAGAACTAGGCAACTGACTTTGCAGTGTGCTACAAGAATCAATCTGCAGAAGATTTCTCCCTGCGTCCAGTACATACCTTATGGTATTACTTGAGACATGTCAGCTATTTGGTCATGGATTTAGCTATTCATCTGGCACACCTCCTCCACTCTTTCCCTGAACACAGGAAACCTGCAAGGTTGCATGTGGAGCCCAATGTTTTTCACTCTCTTCACGCAGGACTGCATACCCCCATCCACCCTTACCATAATCAGATTTGCTGACAACACTACAGTTGTTGAACTGATTTCAAACAGTGATGGAAAAAGCCTACATGAGCCAGGTGGAACATTTGGATGAGTGGTGCAAAGACAACAATCTAGCCTTTAACACCACCGAGACAAAGGAACTCATTGTAGACTTCAGAAGGACTAAGAAGTCAGTCAACTTCCCCATTCCCATATTTGGGGAAGCAGTGGAATGTGTGGAGAGAATCAAATTCTAAAAGTCTACATAAAAAGAGTTGACATGGTCCTCTAACACCTCTTACCTGGTGAAAAAGGTCCAACACAGACTGTGCATCCTTAGGAAACTGAAACAGGACCAACTTTTGGTGACATTTATTGCAGCACCATTGAGAGCATAATTTCCCACTGCATGAGCATGTGGTGCACCAGCGGAAGGATCTGCACCATGCAACAAGGGCAACTCAGGAGATCATTCATACCAACCTTCCAAACCTGTATGTCTATTCTAGCCATCTGAAAAAGAAAGCTAGCCACATTAGCAGAAACAAAATGTCCTGGACACTGCCTGTTTGACCCGCTTTCATTGTCAAGTGGTACAGGCTGACTCCATCACACACAAACAGACTGAAAAACAGTATTATTCTTCATCATCTCCTCCCTAATGGAAGTCTTAAAGACCTGATCCTCCCTCCTCCTCAGACCATCACTATGCATATGTATGCACCGCCACACATATATATATATTTTTATTTATAATTTTTTATATAAAATATAATTCAATGGCCTCCATGTTTACCTCTGTACAATGTTTAAAAATAATTTGATCAGCAAAAAAAAAAAAAAAAAAAAAAAAAAAAAATCAGATCTGAGCAATAACTGAAATGCAGCAATAAAAACATTCTGTAGAAAAGGGAAGATTTAGAAAATATAAGCTTGATTAACACACTGATACAAACTGGTTTTTCATTTAAAGTTGAAAATTTCAGCCATGAATAAAAGAACATGGCAGTTGTCCATTCCTTCATAAAATTTGATAACACTAAGCAACCTTTTAATATACCTGAGGGAATTATGCCTGACACTGTGAGTATCACTACATTTTCAATACAAATGCGCAATTTGTCAGTGGAATTGAAAAAGAACATCAATCCCACAAACATAATAATCTACAACGAGAGAGGCTCCCACTTTCACTCAGACTGAAAAATATGAAAAAGCTTTGCGGTGGAAATCTGGATACCATCGACTCAAACAAAAAACAATATGACTACTTATTACAGCTATACAGAAATCATCCTTGCTAACAAAATAATAATAAAAAAAGTTAACGCGTGGCAGTTAAGATGACCGTATGAGAGTGCTGCAAGCTAGCTTAGTTATGTTACTGATCAGTCTGAATTTGTTTAAAGATGATGATAGCAAGCAAATGTCACCAGCCAGATCAAATGTCTTCCAACTATCATACAATTAGCTCTTAAAGTGCAGGATTCAGATGTATAATCCTTAAAAAAAGTCCTGAGTTAGAGTCCTGTATTCATGGGGCCTCACTACTGTTGATTCTATCATCATGCCCAGAATGCAACGCTATTCACAGTATATTGCAGATTTTTATGGGATACAGCAAGCCCAGAATGCATTTTTTCTATAGTAAAGTACTGTTTTAATGGGAAACAGTATGTTACCATAAGAATTTGATTGTTATATTAAAGCATTTTGTTACAGTATGGTGAGCTCAGCAACACCAAAAGGCCTGGAAGACCACAGAAGACAACTAAAGTGGATGATCATAGATCATCTTTTACCTGGTGAAGAAAAAACCCTTCACAACATCTTGCCAAGTCAAGAACACTCCTGAGGAGGTAGGCCTATCATTGTAAA
This sequence comes from Parauchenoglanis ngamensis, assembly GCA_030014255.1. Taxonomy (NCBI): domain Eukaryota; kingdom Metazoa; phylum Chordata; class Actinopteri; order Siluriformes; family Auchenoglanididae; genus Parauchenoglanis; species Parauchenoglanis ngamensis. The sequence goes on along the minus strand of JAQMYM010039427.1, from coordinate 9,842 downwards.
AATCTACAACCAAGAGACACCTTCATGAATGTAAATACAGAGGGTTTACCTCAGGAAGCAAACCACTGGTAACACTGATGAAAAGAAAGGCCAGGTTAGTCTTTGCTAGAAAGCCTGCACAGTCCTGGAACAAGATTCTTTGGACAGATAAAACCATGATTAACTGGTAGCACAATGATGGGAGGAGAAGAGAATGGAGAAAACAGGAAGGGCTCATGATCCAAAGCATACCACATCATTGGTGAAACATGGTGAACATGGGCATGTGTGACTGCCAATGGAACTGGGTCACTGGTGTTTATTGATGATGTGACTGCCGATAGAAGTAACAAGATAAATTCGGAAGTTTATGGAGTGATACTTTCTGCTCTGATTCAGTCAAATGCAGCAAAACTGATAGGATACTTCTTCACACTACAGATGGATAATGACTCAAAACATACCATGAATGCAATCAAAGAGCTTCTTAAGGCAAATAAATGAAATGTTCTTAAATAGCCAAGTCCATCAACCCAACTGAGCATGCCTTTCACTGACTGAAGACAAAACTGAAGGCAGATGGACCCATAAACAGCAACTGATGGCTTTAATTCCTTAACAGTAAAGGCAATATTTTTGTTAAAACCCTAGAATGCTGAAAGTCTCTTCAATCCCAGATTGCTGACTTTATTTTAAATGCATTGTGGCGGTGCACTGAAGCAAATCCATCACTGTCCAAATACTTATGAACCTGACTGTATATCTAAAATTGCAAATTAGCCCTTAAGCATGGGTGGTATTACCCTTATCACCTTAAATGCAGTTTAAAAAATTTTTTTTAGGTTTTATTGATTGAATGTTGTCATGAAAAAAAGTTCATGAATTATATTGTAATAATAACCACACTAAGAATCAAATGCTTAAGAGGTTTATTATTACTGATTATACAGAGAGATTAAGGCAGTACAGAGTACATTCACCTAAACTTTTAATGATAAGGAAACTTGCATCTTGCGAAAAGTATATTTATGTGTGTGTATATATATATATATATATAATAGAATACATATAGAATATTTATGAATTATACCTGCAGTTACACTTTATGATGATTAATTTTAATGCAAAGCAATACTTTGATTAATACTAGAATAAACAGGAAAAAGTAAAAATTTTAGTACTGTTAGATCAACTGTAAACAAATCAGAATTCCATGGAAATGGCAGCCGAGTCGTAGAACTCTGTAGATCGACGTCTTCTGTCAGGTTCGTCATCGCAAGACTGACAGAAGAAATGAGAGGAGATATAGCATGAATTACACGTTTCAACAAAATTACATGGATTTCCTAATTTTTTCAAAGCATTTTTTGTGGGAAAACATACCAGTGCACACTCGCCTGACTCCACCAGACAGAGATGGATCTGGCAGTGCAGGTAGATGCTGTTGGAGAAGCCGGTGAACGTGAACATCCTAAAGGAGAAGTGGCTGGATGTTGAGATGCCATTCTGCAACACCTCCACTGTGCCATCAGCCGGGTTTGGACACCTAGGAAGAGAGAAAGAGAAAGAGTGAGCATTCCTTACGCTCTTGGATCCTTTATAGAAATGTCACTTAAACTTCTTAGGCGGTACATATGTGAATTGACCTTCAATTGACCTGATTCCTGGCACTTGTGTTTACTGGAATTCATATATGCAACCTCTGGTTATAACATGGTGATGATCACACATGAAATGTACTTGACTTTTCCAAAAAGGGTCTGAAAGCCACAGTCACAGTTTCTTTTTTTCCCTCTTACTCGTTAATGATCAGGTCCCATCGGATGTAATAGTCCAACTGGTTGACAGGAGTGGCCCAGCAGTTGTCAAGAACAAGAGCGATCGGAGTGCCGTTAAACTGATCCACTTCCACAGCTATATAGAGTTGCTGATTCATCTCTAATGTCACATTGCCAGAGAATGGAACCAGGAATGAAGAATCGGGATATGGAATCATACTGATCTGGTAGAAGCCCTCGGTGGACACTTCTTTGTTGAACACTCTGTGAAGAGAATAAAAAAACAGTATAAGGGAAGAAGCAATTGAACTAAACAATTGCTCATAAAAAGTCAAATGGTGCAACAGATACACAAAAAACTACATGAAAGCTAAATTTAAAAGGTGATAAGATGGGAGTTTGGGAGATTACTATATGCACAAAAAGCAGCCTCACCACCTTGGAAGGTTTGGTGAAAAAAAAAATTGAAAATGAAGGTTTGACATGGGGTGCTAGATTTATACCTTATATTGGCTTGGATGGCCATGGGCATGGAGATGCTCTGGATGAGTGGATACACACAGGAAAAGCCGAAGTTGAGCCCACCAATATGAGTAATCACACCGTTTCCGTCAGTCGTTCCAACATTGTTCTTGAAGATGATGTGTGTTTTGTTAGACTGGAGAAACACAAACACGATTACAGAAATTAGGAAAGTATGGGAACTTTCTCTGTATTGAGTTCTGTGTTGCATAATTGCATAATTCATGATAAAACTTTAATTAATCTAAATCTAATACTTAGACCAGACAGTGACAATGATAATAAAAATAAAAAAATTACTTACTGCTGTTGTTTTTACTGCAGTAAAAAATTGCTGTTAATGCTTTTTGTAGCCACAAGCTAAATTATTAGTTTGCACATTCTTGACTTTTTCATGGTCATAAATTAAGTCAAGGTAAAGTGACATTTGAAATTTGCCAATGCAAATTTGCCAGGTTCTATAGTGGTGCCAAAGACCTTCCATTACTCAAGCTGCAGTGCTTCCGTCTGTGGCTAGTCCACATGTTATGTTTATGACACATATGTCCTCTTGAGCAGCTTCTAAGGCTGGCCCAAGGATCAGTAGTCTCACTTTCTCCCCTTGCTGTTAGGAATATAAAAGCATGAAGAAGATGGCACTACAGCTGGTCAGCCAGACCCCAGAAGAACCTCTCTGAGGCTGCCGGACTTCAAAGCTTGTGGTGTTCATGATCATGTAGCAGGTTAATTAAAGGCAGTAGCCATTTGCCAGGTTTTGGGACCCTGAGGGTATCCTTGAGCTGATGGTGCTAGAGTGCAGTGTGGATCTAGTGCCACTGGCCGGTGTCACTTTACAAAACCATCCACCTAATGGCATCCCCTGCTCCCTCCTTTGTTCAAGAGGACCATGATAATACCTGGGAAAGTTTGCTGGTGCTGCAGGGAAGCCAGGCATTCCCAGGACCAGTGTTTCTTTATGAAAGTTTACTAAATCAAATTGTATTATATTGTATTGAATTCTTGCCTTTATGAGTGAATCCTGCAAACAATATCCATTTGCTCAACAATTACATTATATTGTGTGTGGAAGGCACCTGAACATGTCTTTGCATGAAGTATGATGAAGCCATTACACTTCAATTTTTCATGTGTGTGATGACAAAATTAATCAAGGTGCACATTGATTACAAACTACAGACATACAAAAATATCACACATGGAATATGTCAAATCCAGGGATAAGATATATATAACTAATATATAAGTTTAAAGTAATACAAAGGGCTAGTTTTGCACCTGCAGAGTTGTGCCACACTTATTGACATTACTGTCAAAGTAGAAAACCAGCCTGTTATACTGGAGCTCCCCTCTGCAGCTTGGGTCATTAAGGTGGAGAGTATCTACAGAATATCCAGCCTCAAAGAGCTGACAGCGAGACAGAGACAGTAATCCAGTACTGCCTGAACATGTTTCATAAGCATCTGAAAATGTAGTCAGAAAATGTAACAGTCAGAAAACATTACTTAAAGGAAACTACTACCAGCACAAAAGGCATGGGCTTCCAATTTACATTAGAAACTTTATTGTATTTGGAAAATTAACAAAATGTCAAATAACTGTCCATTTTAAATTGCCTTTTGTCTTTGTGCAACTCTTGCAGGTAATTTGCACCTGGTTTTCAAGTGGTGCTGCACTTTACATGTTGCCAAAAACTGCATATTGTTCTTTGGTAGGAAGCTACATTAGCATGCTCTGCTGACATCTGGGACAAACTGACTACAGTGTGAGACTTAAAAATATACCATAAATGTCTGGGTTGGGCCTTGGATCGTATTCCCCACAGGCACAGCCGTAAGCTCCATTTATCTGTGTACAAACTTCACCATAAGCGCAGTTCAAGACTTGACAGGGTACTACAAAGAGAGACAAGCAGAAAGACATAATCACCAAACATTTATATTACCATACTTGATCATTTAAATTTGGACACAACTGGATGTTCCAACAGGACAGTGATGCCAAACACACATCAGAGCAGGTTGCAGAATGGATAAAGCAGACTAGCATTAAGCTTAAAACAAGTCCTGACCTCATCCCTGTTGAAAATATGTGGACTGTGCTTAAAAGTCAGGTCTGTTCCAGGAAACTCACACATTTAACTGAACTCAAATTTAAATTTACCAATTCTGCCAAGAAAAGTGGTCAAATATCCAACCAGAATTTTGCCAGAAGCTTGTTAATGGCTACAAAAAGCATCTGGTCAAGGTGAAACTTGCTAAGGGACATTTAACCGAATATGAGGTATTTCAGAAAATGTGTGCACCAAATTATTTTTTTCCATTACAGATGTATATTGTACAATCATTCCTGCCCAGAAAAAACAACAGTTCAAAGAAATCATTGACAGCTTAATACTGCTGTGACATTTGTTTCCATGATGAGTGTACGCAAACGTTTGATTGCAACTAAATTTGCAAAAGATAACCGGCATTTTAAACATATCTCAGTTTACTACTGCCCTAAATCCTGGTTTGAGAATCAGCACATTAAGCAAAAAGAACTGATAACAGAATATTCACATGGGGATGGATTGCTGACTTGGACAGCCCAGCGACCGGGAATCTGGACGTTACTAGATGAAAAGAGATTAGAGATGTCTCCTGTAGTGAAATTGTTGAAGCCATCCACTGTCTCGTAGCCAGCCTTAAAAGAGTAACCAAACAAGATGGTGACTATGATTTTGTATTTGTTATTTTTGTTGTATTTATTATTTTTACTTTGTATTTCTTTCATCCTCAAGCAGCTTACAACATTAGGAAAAAAATGAACGTGTTCCCCTCACCAGCCAGTATTGATCAGTTGGATCAATTTGTCCGTAGTTCACCATGGCATAAGAGGTCACTCCATTAGAAACCAAGACTGCTTGGAATGTTGCATTCTTACAGAGAGAGTGGAAATTTTTTTTCACAATTTAAAAAAAATGTTAGTGTAAATATCATATCAGTTTCACGGGTGATTATGTAAGTGATATGTGATTACATGTGATAATCAAATGTAATTAAATCAGACATCAAAATAAATTAATAATGAGTAAAAATCACATGTGAAAATAAGTGAATGTCAAGTTCGTAATGGAAATAAGGGAGTTAACAGTAATCCCTTCTCACCCCTGAGCTGTCTTCATATGACATCGTTTCCCAAGTGACTATAAAGAGCCATGTAGCGTAAAAATAATCGGTTGGGAACATAATATTAATGTCTTGTGCTGCTCGGTTCAGAAGAGGACCGCTGGTGACTTCCTGATAGATGACTTTTCCAGTGTAGCCAGTTTCTAATTCAGTCCAGAGTACAGCGAGGATGTCTTCGCCCGCATTTGGATCAGGACTGTCCTGTTCCAGCGGCTCTGAGAAACTCAGCACACCATTCTCATTCACCTAAAACAGAAATGAGTAGAAAAAAAAGACAATGTCACAACAAGAAAACTTTAAGGCTAAAAATGTCTTTGGTAATAAATGTATTTTAGAAATTATTATTGAATATAGTTTTTGAAGAATGACCATAACTATTTTTACAACAACCAAATTGTAATATACAGTACATATCCTTATTTTATTTTTATTTTATTTATATTTAGCATAGAGGTTTCTTACATATAGTGTGTACACATTGGATCCAAAGTATTGGAATGGCTGCTGAAGTGTTATCTGAGAGGAAGTATCACTATCTTCAGAAAAGTCAACTTTTGTTCCATGCCAGTATGGGTAGAAAATAGCAGGAAGAGAAGGACCTGTTTAATAAAGCGAGATGAGAATCATATAACACTGCTGTAATAGAAACATACCGCCCTGCCTTGTTTAGCTCCTTTACCCTCTTTACATCCTTTTCTGCATTACACACAAGGTACAGCACACATCACATTGTCAATGTCAAAAAGAAGAAAACAATGACCTGCAGCTTCAGATGGAACTCGGAAAATATAGCGACCAGGGAAATTGACATTACTAGATGTAGACAGCTGAGAGGAGTCATTTACTCCAGTGGTGACAAAATCACTGTTTTCCACATCATAGCCAGCCTAGAAAAGATAAATAATACCTTTCAAGTACATCCATTCCACACTCTATGAGAAATAGATGAGGAGTGCATTTCTGTGTATTTTATTTGGTTATAATGTCTTGATGATCTAAAATAAAATATCTTACCAGCCAATAATTGGAGGGAATATAAGGCACATATTCATAGTTCATAATTATGAAGGACTGGCCCTTTTTATCTGAGACCAAGGCGACTTGAAATGACACAGCCTGACAGAGAAGGAAGATTTTACATTTTTACATATTTAGATATTGGGCCTCATTTATCGATATTTTACTGAAGCTGTGTATAACTGTTCATGGCCAAACCAAACAAAAAATTTTTCACATGTTTAGTTGAATCATTTGTATGTGACACTTACTCCTGGAGACAATTCAAGTGATACATTTTCCCAAGTGGAAACAAAAACCCATGAAGCATAAAATTCAGAATCGTGGTAAATGCTGTTAATTGCATCTGTAACTTCTTCAATAAGAGGACCATTTGTGGCCTGCTTGTAGGTCCAGATCCCGCCTTCGTCAGCCTCCAGATCAGTCCACAGTGGAGCGATGATGTCTTTGCCAAGTTGTGGATTGGGTATTTCATCATCATAATTCGGAATGTAGAAAGACAGATAACCATCCATACTCAGCTGAGAGAGAAAAGATACAAATTATTCATCGACCAGCAGAGAACATTTGGGTAACACTTTACTTGAAGACTACCTATGTAGTGCCTTTATAACACATTCATAATCACTGTGTAAATATTACATAAAGTAATGCTGGAGAATTTATAAAATTTGTGTCAACATGCAAAGATAATATCGGAGGATATATTCAAGTTTGTGTTTACATGGAAGAGAAAACAAGAACCAAAAATAATTATTACGAGCTGACTGGGATTTGTTTTTTTTTGTTTTTTTTTTATCTTTATTAGCTTGTATTTACTAGCTGCACATTTATGACATAACTTAATGGAAAGAAAGTTGCTCATGATGCATATAGTGCTGTATTAGAATGGGGCTCCATAATCATTTTAATAAAATAGACTGAGTATTCAATCCTTTGCTCCTTTAAAATGCACATGTCACAAAAGGTAAGCTTTATTAAGTATCTACTACATCTATTTTTCACAAAACTAAAAATTTTTGCATTGCTTTATAAGTTATTCATGCAATACTTCTGAATATGTTATAGAGTCACTATTTAATTATGCTTCATACAAAGAGTTATTAAAATTTGTTAACCTTCATAAAGACATCCATCACGTGTAAAAAGAATGACATGTGAGATAGTGGCCAACTGATATGTTTTTTTTCAGTGATATTAATATCATGCTGATGTTTACCAAGCAAGGAGGACGATGGATGAATATGATACTGATTTTTCCCCTCAGATACCACAGAACTTTTCTGCTGTACTAAACATTTGGTATAATGGCATCAATCTGCCTAAAACGAACAATTACAGTTACCCACTCAGAGCACACGAGAGCTTGTGAAGAGCCGCTCTGATAAACTTGATTATTAAATTGGATTAATGTTTAGCATGACATACTAACCAGCGTCACTATGTGAGCCTTTGCAAAATGTGACTTTTGTACCCACACAACACACAATGTTGATGTTGAGAAGGCAGCCAATAAATCTCACACAAAAAAACCACACACACTCACCAATTGAAAAATAAAACTCATGCACTACATATTAAAGGTGTGAACTGTATGTAAATCAAAATGGAACCATCAAAATTATGTGGCTTTTTTATAAGGGATGTGATACTATTTCTTTTAGCCTGCAGATTTGACTTGACTGATTTCCTGTTCTCATACTTACATAGAGCTGAGGGTACGTTGTTCCATCATACAACAATGGTTGATCCAGCTGAACTGCTTGAAAATCCCCATCAAGGAGAGGAAGTTGTATCGCGTCAGGTCCAACTTCAAAAAAAAGTGAACCTGGAACAAATCAATAAAAAACATTTCAGAATGAAGTATAGGTATTAATTTTTCACCAACAAATGAGTGACACTGAGATTCTATGTGTAATGTCCGGCATAAGAAGGGTATAGACTAAAATACTGTTTTACTGTATGCTAACGTTATTTGGTCATACTGTTGTCATAGTAACTGCACTAGAGGGGGGGATTAATGATATTTGATATGAATATTCATTCATTATTTTTGCAGCAGTTTCATGACACTGAAATTCTATAAGCAAAGTGAAAAATAATCATACACTTCACCATTAATGAAAATCAAATTTACATGTATGATTTTTATTAATTTATAAAAAAGGAAAAAAAATACACATCATAAGTAATCCTACTCAAAAAAGAAAAAAGTTGCTTTACACTGAGCTGATAGTAGAGAAATAACTAGTTAGCTAAACAATTAAAACGCAGTATATCCGGCCCTCTTCCACATACATGAATGTTAATAATTCCATCAACTGCTTCATGTCCATCATCTCATAGATAACTAACAAGCCAAATCAAGTCTGCAACTCAGCATCATGTACCTGCATTGCATTCTGGGAGTTTGAGGCCAGCTGTCAGGCACCAGAAACAGTGACAGTGAGTGTTTTAACTTAAAATAACTGACATAGCAAACAAATCCAAATCATTAGGCAAATAGCAAAAGCAGAGAACAGGCAGTGGGTCAGGCGAGGTGCAAACAGAGTAGCCAAGGTCAACATGCTGGGGTCAAAACCAGAAACAGTCAAGCCTTTTGATTATATGCTACAGTGTTTATGGTTACAACCAAGTTTCTGGATTTTTCTGGTTTGTGTCATTGTCCCTTGCCCAAGAATCATAGTTTGCACATCGTCTGACTTCTGTATGTTTAATGATCTTGATGCTTATCATTTTGGATTTGTTTGCCCTTTAAAAAAAGAAAATTAACCTGCAACTATCGCTGTTTCCGCTGCCTGAAAAACATTGTTAGATAGCTACATTCCATAACGAATTGGATATGAACCTAGTTAATAAACTTTGTAATCAATTTGTAATCAAATCATCCATGATTCTTTTTTAAAACATTTGGAATGAAATCGTTAAAGGCTATACATTTTGGCTCCCCAAGCCAGATGGGTGAAGACTGTTCACCCTGTTGAACCACGATTGTAAAGTGTGATTATTTGAGTTACTACAGTATGGCAGCTCGAACCAATTGTGACCAGTTGTGATTTCAGTGACAAGAAATATTTACATTTAAAAAACTAAATTCTCAAATATGCAAATTAGGAATGATGCAACAAAGTGAAACATCCAAAGATTGCTTCAATGTTCACACATTTGAATGTGATTGAATATGTTGAAGGATGATATATAATGGGTGGGAATAATGTGCAGACATTTATACAGTAAAACTTTACCTCCGTCCCGGTTATCTTCCGGGGCCCCACTGCCTAATATTAGAGAGAGAGCGAGAGAGAGAGAGAGAGAGAGAGAGAGAGAGAGAGAGAGAGAGAGAGAGAGAGAGAGTCATTAATGCCGTGGGTGTCTCACC
>JAQMYM010039409.1:0-18253 GCA_030014255.1 Parauchenoglanis ngamensis | reverse complement strand
GAAGCTGCTTTGAGACAATGTCTGTTGTTAAAAGCGCTATACAAATAAAATTGAATTGAATTGAATTGAATAAAAGTAAATCCTTTCTCAGTCATTTTTATGTTCATAGAATGGGCAAATGCCATTTTTAGTTTTTTTCTATTTATCTTAGTTATGCCTGTATATTCTGCCTATATCCAGCTTGAATTACAGCATGAATCTGTAACCACTGAAAATATCTTAATTACTTTAATCATTTTTCACTGGCTCTGCAGCTAAATAACCAAAGTGGCATCTGATCTTTGACCTGGGAGATGAGCTCGCTGGCAGCGGTGAGAGTCTCCACCTTGTTGAGGAGTTTGGCGTAGGATCTGCAGCACCTCACCCAGACACTCATGGGCCAATGGGTGGCGATTCTCCTGTTTGTCTGGAAAAACACACCCACATATTGCTAAGTGAGAGCAGTCGATTTCAGCTACACCTGTGAATTCCTACTCTGAATTCCCCGATTACTCAGAGATCAGCAAAATACACTGCATGTTGTACATTTCAGTGGGTGGCGTTTTCTTCAAATACGTTGGGTTTTTTCCCCCCCTAATTTTTTCAGCTGAATATATAAATAGCTGTTTAGAGGCAAATAGTGGGTAGAGACTTTATTAGAACATATTAATATCAGATTTTAAAAACTATTTAAATTTCTATATTAATATCATAACAACATGGCATGGTGGTGCAGTAGTTGGTGTTTCTGGCTCACAGCTCCAAGGTTCCTGGCTTCATCCTGAGCTTGGGACCAGGTTTTGCGTGGAGTTTTGCATTTTCTCCCTGGGATTACCTCGGACCTCCCAAAAAACATACGAGGTGGATTATCTACTCTAAATGTATGTGAATATGAGAGTGCATGTTGCCCTGCATCCCTGGTGTCCCACCCAGGGTGTATTCCATCACAACTCTAACCAGGTTAAAGTGGCTTTGAAGATGAATGAATAATATCCCGACATGCACTATTTGACCATTTCTTTCACATTTGTGAAAATCAACACTAAAATTACATTATTTTTCATTTTTATGTCAAGGCTTTATCTTAAATTTTATCTTAAGGTTGTACAAGCTTTTGCACTTGACTATGTGAGTGCAATGTCTCTCAATGCCCAGACTCGGGAGATTGCTTCCATCAGAAAACAATAGGGTGTCTAGGAAAGATGGTATACGGTGCCAAAAATAACAGGTTGTGAATTAAAGATTGAACTCTTAGGCTGTAAATACAATAGAGAAACTAAAAAGCAGGCATGAATACACACATTGTGTGCAGGAAAAGCAAAATAAGATTGACAAATTGAGGTTAGAGAGAGGCAATACCAAAGCATGAAGTAAAGTGACACAAACTAGGCAACATTATACTAGTGAAAGAGTAATCCAATCACACAGAGACTCCGGCGTTAAGCATATATTCAGCATGCGTGTCCGAGAAGTGTCTATCAGGCCGGACATGGTATAGGGATGCAGCAACACTGACACTGGTGTCAGGCATTGGTCTGAAAAATGCTCAGATACAAGCATTCAGTGCCCCATGATACTATGTAACTTAAGCCAAATTAGTGGACATTTTCCTGCTAATGATAAGATGACCCAAACTGACAGAGATCTGGACATATTTCATAATTAATGATAGCAATCAAAGCAAATCAGCCTGCAAAGTGCAATGAGAAAATATCAGGAGAAGGAACTGCAGCATCTTCCTATCATAAAAGTATTCTTATAAAACATCTTGTGGTTTTTAATGATCAATAATAAAGCACGCGAGGATGGCCAGGCTGAGCATGCACAGCCGTATTAAAGCTTTACAAAGGTATTGAGAGCATGGAACAGTGAAACGAGTGTGAAAGCACTGCAGTTGAGTTTTGAGACAGACTAACTTTCCTTCTCCTTGCTTGCTAAGGTCTACACTTAATTGAATCAAAGTGAAATTCATGGCACTTCACATTCATATTTAATGACCAGGCTTGCTGGTACTGCTCTGCACGCTTAGGTCGACTGCCCTTAAACATTCTAATAATGATGATGTGTAAACACCACAACATCTTTAAACACAATACTGAGTGGCCTAAAGGAAACTCTGGAACAAAAAATCCATTTGTTATACGTGCAAATAAGTGCAGTTACAGAATTACAGTTGTAATATGGATGATGGAACCCACCATTTTGTCCAAAATCTTGTTTTGACATATTTTATATAAATATGGATAAAAATGTGACTGGCTGATGTAAAGGTGGCCCCAATACCCCAACAGACTCGAGCGCGACATCACTATAAACTGACACCATAACACGACACCGCTAATTGCCTTATCCCTAAGTGGAGGCAATTCATGTTGTTGTTATTATAACTAATAAGCTCTTGTATGATAGTTAGCTGGCATGCTAAAGGATAGATAGTTTACTTGAACCAGATTTTAAGGTAAAGCTGGTGTTATGCAAAATATTTAGCTAGGGCTAACTTTTATTACTACTTTGGAAAGTTGATGGGGTTTCTTTATTTTTTTAAATAAAACTAATCAGTGATGGGGTGGTGTTACTGTTATCCTGTTGTTATATTTTCCTATAACAGCACATCCTGGAAAGCGTTATGCCTCATATACCATAGCAAATTGTGATTTACGTTTATTAATCAAAGAACAATACTTTTCATCCATTTGTTGTTGCATTTAGTGTAGTGGAACATGATCAAGTTAGATGCTATCATCTTAGCAGTTATAAACAGTCATTCCCTGACCAACTGCAGCTTGTCATGTTACCAAGAAACTGCAATGTCCTGAAGACTTTCCCAGAGTGGAAAACCTACTGACTGCTACAAAGTACTCCTATAGACTCCTACCATGAGCTTCACCTTGCAAAAACCTTCACTATCAACAATTCTACTTGGTAAAATAAAAGCATGCTTTTAAAATACAGTCCCTTCCAAAAGTATTGGAACAGTGAAACCATTTTAATAATTGTGCCTCTGTACACCATCATGACTTCATGGCTAGTTATGGATGGTTTCCTCTTTATTTCTGGACAAATTAAAGATATAAAAGGTCTGGAGTTGATTCCAAGTGTTGAATTTGTATTTGACAGCTTTTCATGGAAACTCTCAATATGCAGTACAAAAAGGTGTCGATGTAAATTAAGGAGAACATCATTAGGGTGAAAAAACAAAGACCTATAAACTTTGGAACAATTTGGTACATTCTTAAAAAGAAGGAATGCAACAGCAACACCAAAAGGGCTGGAGGACCACGGACGACAACTAAAGTGGATGATCATGGTATTCTTTCCTTGGTTAAAAAAAAAAAACCTTCACAACATCTAACCAAGTCAAGAACACTCTTGAGAGGTAGGAATATCATTGTCAAAGTCTACAATCAAGAGACGCCTTCATGAATGTAAATACAGAGGGTTTATTTCAGGATGCGAAATACTGGTAACACTTTAGAACAGAAAAGCCAGATTAGCCATTGCGAGAAAGCTGCCCAGTTCTGGAACAAGATAGTTTGGACAGATGAAAGCATGATTAATTCATATCAGAATGATGGCAAGAGAAGATGGAAAAGGAAAGCAAGGATTTATGATCCAAAGCATACCACATTATCTGACAGACATGGTGGACATGAGTACAGCTGCCAGTGGAACTGGGTCACTGGTGTTTATTGATGATGTGACTGTTGATAGAAGTAGCAGGTTGAATTCTGAAATGTATAGAGCCGTACTTTCTGTTCAGATTCAGTCAAATGCTAAAAGTGATAGGACAGTGCTTCACAGTTCAGATGGATAATGACCCAAAACATTTGCACATATATACATGTACTGTATGTAGATATATTCATACAATAGAGTAAAAGCAACCCAAGAGCTTATTAATGCAAAGAGATGAATTGTTCTTAAATGACCAAGTCAGTCAAACCAACTGAGCATGTTTTTCACATACTGAAACAAAAGCAACAGAAGGTGGCTGCATTAATATATTATATGCCTTAATTTCAGCACATATGATCCAGCTAATCAAAAAACAAACATACTCAATACTATAATAAGATCAGGGACAACTACACTAAAACAGCAGGCTAGTAAACCTGTGAGATACTGTATTTTGCCTATTTAATGTGTCTACTGATGCCTCTCTGAGTTTGTTCTCTGCTATTATCCATTGCATATGCTACGGTTCTCACTGTACTGATGCCTATTATATATGTGATAGTTGCATCATGTATAAGAAGAAATGATCATTTTAATGGACAATTACGATTAGAAAACCATATCCTTTCCTTTCCTCATTTCATAGGGTGAACAACTAAAAGAGCTCTTTTGTAAAAATGGTCTGTGTGCCCTCTTTAGAAACAGTGATGCCCTATAACTATTAGTTAGCTGATACCTTTACCTAAAGACTCAATCTAAAATGCTCTTAAAGAACACTGTGCTATTTTTAATCGGAATTAATATTCCTCTCAGACAGACAATGAGAGAATCCTCTGCCAAGTTACAGAATAAATTTATAAATAAATGACCTCTATGTTCTCACAAAGAACCAGTTATGCTGTATGTTCATTAGAAATATAATGTGCAATACATAGACACAGACAAAAAACTGTCTATTTGGAGAGTCAAAATATGATATCCATGTCTTATGTTCCCTCCCACTTCATTTACATACAGGACATCTTGACTTACCTTCCAGAACCACATCTTTGAGTTTTTCCACAGCCTCGGCAAAGCGAGCCACAGCACGCAGCAGTGGGGGGATGTCCTCCACCTCTATAGCTGCTGGCATTTCCACGGTCTCGGTCTGAGTGCTCTGGGCAATAGCAGCCTGATCTTGGCCCTCACTGAACACCCAGGATTGGAGCGAAGAGCCCACAGTACTTGACAAGGCCTCTTCAGGGTGCCTGCCGGTGATGGACATCCCACCAGTTTGCCATGCGTGGCAGAGGGTGTGCCCGGGCAGCTCTGACCTTTCAAAGTTGGGGACAAATACTTGCAGGGGTGGAGGATGCAGATGAAGATGAAGAACTGGCATCCGAACCATTTTTCCAAGGCTGCTCCTGGAGAATGGACAGCTAGGTTGAAAGGAGATTAGAAAATTTGATAAACTGAAAATATGGAGACAGTGAGAAAAATACGTATTATATCCAAAATTGTTTTGAGGAACTTGTGGTTCTGTGGTCTTAAGACATTTGGGCAAATAGCAGAAGACAACTGTTTGGTAAACAGACCTTATTTCACAAGAATAATAGTGGATAAAGGTGTATGGTGTACATTTATGTTATCTATGTTCTGTGGTGAATTAAATATTGGCTCATGTGATTTGAAAGTCTTCATTGTATTCAACTTTAAAGAGCATCCCAATTTTTCTGGAATTCAGGTTATACTTTGGTTTGGCTGTTCCTGGGGTCACCAGGTTAATTGCTTTGCTATTATTCCAATTTGATTAATGCATGAAAGCACTTGTGGTCATGTTTATGTCTCCATTCACATTCACGGTCACATTCATGTTCAAAGTCGATAACGGTGTGTGCAAGGCCCCAGAAACCCCTCCCCTTCTGGGTTTGCCTTTATCATTTTGCCCCATGACCTATAGAGGGCATACACTAACAAACATTAAAACATTCAGTTCAATTTTATTTGTATAGCACTTTTAATAACAGACATTGTCCCATGTCTCCACAACCAGATTATATTGAACAAATTAAATAACAAATAATCAATAAATATAAATGAAAACTGGCTCCTACAATACTGTAATTGTACAACTTAAATTGTAATAAATTTCTGTATGAATGTACTTGTTGTGACTTTTTTTACTTTACTTTAAAATTGGTTTACTTTATGAGAATATTCATAATAATATTCCGCTTTCATATCTACAGTACAGTGAATGGTTTTAATATTGCTGGGAACTCATGGTTTTTGTGTTCAAACATGATTTTGTAGTCAAGGTTTGGTTTTGTCGCCCCACCACAACAACGCTGCCCTGCTCTAACACAAAAGCACCCTATACAATGTTGAATTTTTAACAATGTCCTGAATTTATTAACAATTTTGAAATCATCAGTCTAATAAATTTATGATGACATGTAAAAACTGGTGTAAGCGCCGCCACACTGAATTTTTTGGTAGAACTAAAAAAATCCTGCTTCCTGCATGGTGCCAGTTCTTGTGTGTGTTTTCATGACAAAATGTACAGTAATTTGGAGACCAGACAGACTCGTCGGGGATGTCGCAAATCAGTTATGTAGTGTGAAAAATAGGATGTGATTGGGTGAAATAGGAGCAGATTCTCAGAGGCAAACGAAATTGAGATGGCAAATTCTCAACTTCATGCAAATGAAAACCATAGAAGAACCAGTTCAGTTCAGCGTGTCATTTGTCTGGTATGAGACGTTCTCTACAGCGGTGGGAGTAACAAAACCCATAGCATGTCCATTTAAGTGGTGCACCTAAATTTTGTGCTGGTGTGCCTAACATTTTCAGTAAGGCGCACTAGTGTTACTAGTGGAAAAAGTTATTCTGGAGCCCTGCTGTAGCCTACAGGTGTCATGTGGTCTGGGATTGGCTGGACACATGCGCAGGTTAGGAGAGGGCACAGTAAAACTCGTGTTTATTTAAACACACGAGGCAGAGGTACAGCAACGGCAGGCAAAAGGGTAATCCACAGAACAGAACAGTCGGTCAGTCAGCAAACAGAGTGAACTAGGCAAATACGAAGACAATAACCAAAACAGAGAAAGCCAGAGTCAAAACACTAGAAAGCAAATACGGGAACAAAGGCTCAGCAATAGCAAACGCGGGCGCTAGGCTAATGCTTCGCAAACTGTGACTGAATCTGGGAGTCCTTTTAAACATGGCATGATTGTTGAATGAATGGATGCACCTGTATCCAATCATTGGTCATGTGACGTATAGCCAGGAGCAGATGCTCACGGGAGCTGTGGTCCTCCGTAGTTCATGCCACAATGTGGAAGTGCGCAGCTCTGCGCTAAGCGCGATGGAGACAATCAAGAGATGCATACACACATATTTAACCATTCTTTGTATTTTTTTAATTTGCTTTAAATTTTCTTAATCTATGGTAAAGTGAAAATTCTAAAGCTGTTATCTTAACTTGATTAAGTCTTGATTAAATTTAAGTCCCATTAAATGGTCTGGTCTCAGTCAGTCATTTTATTTATTTTTACCACTTCACTGAATGCAGATGTGGTCCTATAGCAAAATTATAGTAAAGCATTGTATATTACAGCATCAACACTTCCATTCCAGATCCATTCCTGCCAAGCAACATGACCGCGTGACAGAACTCACTACACACTTAAGAGCTGAGAACTTTGCTGACCTGTAGCTCTTTATAACATCCATCTGTTAGTTATTTCCTGTTTCCTGTCACAACTATGCACTTCTCATTAAATGGGCTGGGTGCAGGATGAAGGTTTGACTTCCTGGAAAAAATAAGGAAATAGTGACGCAATAAAGCATTTCTCCTGATCGGGAGATTTCTTCCCGATTTCTCGCAGCCAATAAACATTTAGAATGACAAACGTACCACCCCACTTCATGAATGTTCGCATGAAGCAGTAGTACAGGGTATAAAAGGGGTCTGAAGGGGAGGATAAGAAACGTTCTTCATTGTGAGCCTTTAGAAGTCTTTGGCATCGTCTGTGATTGTGAGTATGTGAGATTATACTGTGTTTTCAGTAATACTGTAATGTGTTCAGTTGGAGCGATACTCTTATATCCTACACGTTACTCAATACTGATTGTTTTATTAATCATCATATTCCAACGAGGGGTATGATACAGAACTTTATTACTGCTGAAAGCTGCTGGTTGTGATCATGTTAATCTACAGCAGTCTGTTCAACCCTCATGTTCACAAAATGTTATAAACAAATGCATTATTTAGTACTTTATTTTGTTTATGCTAAAATTACATTTTAGAGGGCAGATGTATGTTTACTTTATCATAAAAAAGGAGGGTGCTAGATAATTTATACTATTTATTCAGTTTAATATATATAATAACCACATTACAGAATAGCAGGTAAAGCTAGGACAGGGTAAAGGTTAAAGTTCTGTTTTTATGAATAGATGATAAGATGTAACAACACTGTAAAATAAGCTTTTTAAAATGTTCTGTAAGACTAAAACACATGTGGTTCCAACATAACTGCAATTTCACCTTCTTAAACGGTAGAATCTTGGGACCAATCAGATTGCTGCTTTGTGATTGTGCAGTATTGTGTGTAGATTGATGAGGCAGTAAAAGTGTGGAATCTGTTTAAAGATGAGTCTAAAACAGTCTGAAAACTTTCCACATGCACTGCAGAGCAGAGTAGCTGAGTCCTGCTGAGAAGTGGAGCACAGCTCGGTGGAGATTATGGGCCTTAAAACACCATTTCCCTTTATAATAAAACACGCCACATTTGATACCTTAATAAACATGGTTGAGCTCAAAGTACCACCATATTTTGTTCATTTACTGATTAAAACACACGCTTTCAAGTTGTATAATTTCTTTTCTTGTACATGGGCAATATACTTTTGAAATACAGGTGTGAAATGATTTCTTTTTTTTTTTATTTTTAACTCATAAACCAGAAAGTTTTTTCAGACACGCAGCTAGTTGCTAATAAGTGAACTGTACAGTAAGTATTAGATGAACATCTGAAAGATCTGATGTGTTTACATGTGGAGATATAGAGGAGCACAGACGTGAGATTTACATGGTTGAAGTCTCTGGTGACAGTAAACAGCCATGAGGGTGAGATTTGCTCAAAACATGTAATATTCTGCAGCAGACTATCGGGTCACTGCAGAGTTTAGTGCTTCCCTGATTTACATTTCATTGTTGAATTGCAGCCAACTGCATAATAATCATTTTAACAGTAATAACATGTTTTATTTGTTCTTTCAAGTGTTTGTCATGTATTATATTTAAGTGTTTTCACCAATTCATTAATCTGTGTGTAAGAGCTCTGAATGATTCTTTATTAAAAGGCAGGTAGACTTGTGGCGGGTTTCACCAACAAGGATTAAATTAAGCATAGTTTAGGGCTGATCAAGGATTTGTTGTGTTGAACCACTTAATTAATCAGCAATTAAAACCTTAAACTGTGATTAAAACTTTGACCTGCAATAAATTTAGATTGTCTGCCATAAACCTCGTCATTGTAAAGGCGGTCCGTTATTTTCCATTGAAACTCTAATGCATCTAACACATGCTGCCATTTTGGAAACCAAGCCTTTTCCCTAAACTACCTCAGCTGAGTGTAATTAATCCCTAACTCAAATTTAAGTCTGAGTTTAAAGTGGTGGAGCAACAGGATTAAAATTAATCTAGGTTTACTGTAAAACTAAAACCAATATATAAAGGATGGTTTTAATGTAACAATTATTTTTAAACAAAGTTTAAAGTTTTGGGAAACTGGATTTATAGATAAACCTTGATTTAATCCAGTTTAATCCTTGTTGATGCAACACAGCCTTAGTCTTTTTTAATCTCCAGGTTGTAGTTTGTGACAAGTATTTTCTATTTTCTTTTCAGTTTCAGAGGTTCCAGCCATGGCACAGGGCCCAAAGCAATGCAAAGGTGATTACATTACAGAGAATTAGTTCATGCTGTGTCTAACTCCAGGCCTGTCAGTGTCATGGTCAGTGTGCAGTTTGCTGAATTCCCTGCTATTAAACTCCTGATTAAACTCCTGGTTAAACTCCTGGTTAAAGCCACTGGTTAATGATCAGGTTCAGTAGGTGTGTTAGTGCAGGAGAATCTCCACACTGTTTCAGGCTCCAGGCCCCCAGACCTGCAGTTTGACTCCCTGATTTAGGATTTTAACAGATATTTGTGCTTTCATAACTCTGGTCTGAAATGTTAAATACACATTAATAAAAATGTTTATTTTCAGATCTGTGAATACAAAATGTCCAGGAAACCTCGTGGTGTCTGTCTGATCATCAACAACCTGGACTTTTCTTCTAAATACCAATCTCAATTTAATGAAGATGAAAGTATGTGTTTTTATTATATACATTTATTTATATAGCTATACTATTTTATTTTTAATGTGAATTTTCCTAAGTTTGTAAACATTGCATTCTTATTCTATATTTACATAAAAAGATTTGTCATATGTGTAAATCTACATTAATGTTTAAATAAAGGAAGGTGTGACATTTTATCCTCAACAAATCCATGCATTACTAACATTTGCAATGGAAAATATTTTAACAAGTTAAAATAAAACACTAAACAAGTAGTCCACAGAGACTGGGACCTAGAACCCAAGTTTCTCTCATGTAGCTCAATAAAGCACATCCATCCGTCCCATTCTTGTTCCTATCTACGAATCTCTGATACATACAGAAAGTTCATTGTGCTGAAATTTCAGAACAATCTTTAATCATAAGTCAGTTATGTGAAAATCAGTGATTTTTCTTCTTTTTATCTACCAGAGTCTCTTAAAGAGGTGTTTGCATGGCTGGGTTTCTCTGTGGAGGTGCACAGGAACCAAACCGCAGAACAGATGAAGGAGATCCTGAAGACTTACGGCCACAAGCAGCACGAGGGCGACTGTTTCGTGTGCTGCATCCTCAGCCATGGTGCTGCTGATCAGGTGTACGGGACTGATGGGGGCATCGTCACAGGCGATGACATCTTCAGCCCATTTAGTGGAACTTCCTGCCCGAGTCTGATCAATAAACCCAAAGTGTTCTTCATCCAGGCCTTCCATGGAGAAAAGGGACAGCAACAATTTACACTCGGCAAGAAAGAGGGAAAATCATTGCAAACAGAAGATCAGCTCATACTTCCAGCTGATGGAGATTTCCTCATGATGATGTGGAGTGGTCCTAAAGTCAAACTGGGGAGCTTAAGGAACTCCCACTTCATCTGGACTTTATGCAGGAACTTGAATACGTTCTGTCCAAAGTAAGTGAGCTTGCATTAAACACCTGTTTTAACACACTAACATGCTAACTAGCTAGCATAAGAGGCTGGAGTAATAAAATCCAATTTAAACAGAGCAACTCAAATGTTATGTTTCTCAAATATTATATATTTAATTGCTTATTTACACTGTAAAGAATTAAATTATGAAGCAAATGATGCCAGATTGGTGTTGTCATTTTCCTTGTTGGTTAGGCAACCCAAGAACCCGTTTTACAACCTTCTGATGATTTATTAACGTACCTGAGCAGCCGTTAGGGAGGTGATTGATTGATGGATACTTTATTGCCACTGTAAATTTGACACAATGAAATTACAGTTGCCCAATCCAGTGGTATTTAAAAAGAGACCTACATAAGAAAGACAGACGTCAACATATGGAACAGTGAGACTTATGACAACATTGACAGAAGCCAAGATAAAGTGCTGAATGGCAGATATTGCACTAAGTATAATTATTAAATATAACAGTTATGACCAATACAGGTAGAGGGTCACTGTGTATGTTTATTGA
Source organism: Parauchenoglanis ngamensis (assembly GCA_030014255.1). Taxonomy (NCBI): domain Eukaryota; kingdom Metazoa; phylum Chordata; class Actinopteri; order Siluriformes; family Auchenoglanididae; genus Parauchenoglanis; species Parauchenoglanis ngamensis. The sequence goes on along the minus strand of JAQMYM010039409.1, from coordinate 6,785 downwards.
GATACTGGATAGCTTTGGGGGAAAAACTGTGTAATAGTCTGTTGGTGCGTGTTTTAATTGACCTGTAACGCCTTCCTGAAGGCAGGAGTTCAATGTGGTGATGGCCAGGGTGTGAGAAGTCTTTTATGATATTTCTTGCTCTGGAGAGATATCGGGTGTCTGCAATATCCTCCGGTGAGGGAAGAGAGCAGCCTATGATTTTTCCTGCTGACCTAATGACCCTGTGCAGGGCCTTTTTGTCAGCTGCTGAGCAGCCTGCGTACCACGCTGTAAGGCCGTACGTGATGATGCTCTCTATGGCAGAGCTGTAAAAGGTCAACATCAGTTTCAATTTTTTCAGGACATGGAGGAAGTGCAGGCGTTGCTGTGCCTTCTCTACAGTGGCCATGGTGTTTGTGGACCATTAGCGGTTGCCAGAAATATAAATTCCAAGAAATTTAAAACTACAGACAATTTCCACGCAGTCCCCATTTATGATGTCAGGTTGATGGTCAGCTCTACTCTTCCTGAAATCCAGGATCAGTTCTTTAGCTTTGTTTGTTTTTAGTAACAGGTCGTTTGATGAGCACCACAGTGTCAGTTTGCTGATCTCATCTCTGTAGGCCGACTCATCCCCTCCTGAGAGGAGACCAACCACCGTGGTGTCATCTGCGAATTTGATTATGGAATTAGTGGGGTAGAAGGATGAGCAGCCGTATGTGTAGAGTGAGTATAGTAAGGGGCTTAACACGCAGCCCTGTGGGGAGCCGGTGCTGAGAGTGATGGTGGAGCAGAGGTGAGGGTCCAGTCTGACAGACTGGGGGCGGTTGGAAAGAAAGTCCATGATCCAGAAACAGAAATGGGAGGAGAGACCAAGGTGAAGCAGCTTCCTGAAGAGTATGTCCGGGATAATTGTGTTAAAGGCAGAACTATAATCAACAAACAGCATCTGGACATAGGTCTCTCTGTGTTCAAGGTGTTGTAGAGCTGAGTGGAGAGCGATGGTGATGGCATCCTCTGTGGACCTATTTTCCCTGTAGCCAAATTGATGGGGGTCAAGGGCGAGAGAGAGGCTGGTCTTGATGTGCTCCAGTATCAGTCTCTCAAATCACTTCAAATCACTTTATTTTATTGTCACATCACATTACTGGTACATTGGTACAGTGTAAAATTTGTAAAAGTGTGAAAGTGTAAAAGTGTGTGAAATTCTTGTCTGCAGGCTTCACAAGCAATAGTGGTGTACAAAATATAAGAAATAAACATGCACATGAATAGGTGTGAATACAAGGTAGATGTATTCATATGTATGTATTACTATATGAAAGATATACTGTAAGAAATGAATGTCCTTAATAGATATAAATACAAAATATACACATATACTGTATATATCTATATATACATATACACGTGTGTGTGTGTGTGTGTGTGTGTGCATATATATAAACACATACAGAATCTCCGCAATGAATGTTGTGCAAAAAAAGTAATTATGTGCAGTATGGAGTGCAAAGTATTAGTGGTCAGTGTTCAGCAGTCTGATGGCCTGATGGAGAAAGCTGTCCCTCAGCCTGCTGGTTCGGGACCGGATACTTCATTACAGTAGGGGTGAGGGCGATGGGTCTGTAATCATACAAACGTTGTGAGAAAGAGTTCAAACACATCTGCCAGGGAAAACACGAAAAGAAAACATAACCAAACTGGTGGCTGAGAAGCCGTTGCACACACGCGCGCCGCCATTATCCCCCATTATCCAGATGGGAACTCAATTAAGAGGAAATTGTGAGAGGAAGTCAATTAGAACATGTTTTAAAAACTAGTAATACAGTGTTTTCATCCATCACATGTCATGCCTGCTAACAGTAGTAAGGATAGGACTAAACTATTTCTTTATGCCTGATTTGTGTTATATATTTCCTAGGGGTGAAGACATCCAGTCCATCCTGAGCAGGGTGCAGGAAACCTGTGATGATCTGAGACCTCGTCACCCAGGAGTCGGACTGAAATACGTCCATACCATGAGGAAGAAGCTGGTGTTGAGAACAGACTTAAGTGTAGCTATTCAGTCTATGAAGCATTTTTCAAAGTTGTTATTGAGGCATTTGCATTTGTTAAATGTTTTTTTTTTACAATCATTCAAAGAGAATTCAGAATCAGCCTATTATGAGAATACTTATTACGAGAATTCTTTGCAAACCAAAGTTCTTTTTGTTTTCTTTCTAAATACACAGTAATTGAAGCCCCATGTTCTAGAGCCTTCTGACTCCAAAGACAAGCAAATGTTAAGAATTAAAACTAAAATGCTCCTTTACAGCTGTGTTCAGGTAATCTAACTGTATGCTGTTTTCTTCTCCTGTTCAGTGTTCACAGCACTCAGCAGGTGCAGAAATATTCATTCCTGAATTATTGCATCACAAGGATAGGAGCAGTGATGGATACAGGTACCACATCACTGCTTATTTTACTCTGTTCGTCACACAAATGAGTCACAAACAGTTAAATATAGTTCATTTGACATTAAACATAAATTTAAGCCAGATGTAAACTTTATGCCTCCACCAAGTGCTTTTCCCACAGTCAGGAGCATGATGTAATGACTTTCTCACCCACAGCATTATCAGGGAAATCTCAGGGGCTTTAAAAGATTTCAGGACCTGCACTCTCAGAAATAGATCTACTAAGCAGTATAATCTTAATATTAATAGTATAATATTATTCTGTGTTATTCGGTTATAGTGTTATTCTGGTTTTTGACTTTTTGCCTGTGTTTGGATTACTGCTTCCGTTTTGCCTACTCTGTGTTGTTCGCCTGACCTTATTCTGTTTGTGGATATTGATACTGCCTGCTGATTTGTGTACCTTCACTTCCATGTTTAATAAGCACGTTTGTTTTACTGCCATCTCCTACCTGTGCTTGTGTCCAGCCAAACCGCCACACGCAACACTGTGCTGCTGTAACATGTACAGAATGCGGTGTGAGATTGTCCTGCTGAAATCAGCAAGTCCTTCCCTGAAAAAGATGCTGTCTGGATGGCAGCATGTGTGGCTCCAAAACCTGTGTATATCATTTAGCATTAATGTGCCTTCCCAGGTGTGCAAGCTGCCCCTGCCATGTGCACTAATGCCCCCATACCATCACGGATGTCGGCTTTTGAACTGTGTGCTGATAACAAGCTGGATGCTCCCTGTCCTCTTTATAGATCGTGGATAGTCCTCCATGCCCAGAGGATGCAGTGTCCATGATTTCCTAAAAGAATTTCAGATTTTGATTGGTCAGTCCACAGGACAGTTTACCACTTCACCTCAGTCCATCTGAAATGATCTCACACCAGAGGAGGCGGCGGTGTTTCTGGATTATGTTTATATTTGTTTTCTTCTTTGCATGGTAGAGTTTTAACCTGCGTTTTTGGAAGAAGTGATGATCTGTGTTCACAGACAGTGGTTTTGGGGAGTGTTCCTGAGCCACGCAGTGATTTCCACTACAGAGTCGTGTCTGTTTTTAATGCAGTGCCGTCTGAGGGCTCGAAGATCACAGCCATCCAGTATTGGTTTCTCAGCCTTGTTCCTTGTGTCCCTTTGCAATTTTATGCTGAGGAACATTATTCTTAAATTTATTTTTAAACATATATTATTTTATACCCACTCATCTTACTGCCCTGCTGCCAGTTAACCTAATTAGCTGTGAGATGTTCCACCAGGTGTTTTTTTACACTTTTCCGGTCTTTTGTTGCCTCGTCCCAACTTTTTTGAAACATGTTGATATTTTCAGTTAAATATGGATTTCCATTATTTGCAAATCATTATATTCTGTTTTTATTTACATTTTACACATCATCCCGACTTTATTGGAAACAGAATTGCATTTTAGAAGCAAATTTTTGGATAAAAAGAGAAAAGCTCATACAGGAAGTTATTTCAGTAATGGAGATAGCATGTAACAGGAGAAAATGAGGATCTTGTACAGATTTTTAGACTCAGGAGGAAAAGCTGTGAATTTTATAAAATCCTGAAGGAGATGCATTCTTACTGAGTGGATGATCTGGAGTCTCGATCGAGTAAAGCTTAGAGGAACCTTAAAGGAAACTCCTACACTGGAATCCTAACAACAATCTCTGCTCTAAAATGCATCCTGAAAATGAGCAAAAACTGCCATTACTCATGTTTGCATAAGAGATGTGACTGAGTGTGAAGTCATTATACAGAATTAACAGATAATGAACTCTAAACAGATACAAATACAAGTATGAGTATGAGGCACACTATTAGTTATATCAAAAGCTCGGCAGAAAGATTTACAGGCTGTCTGGCTGAGACTACAGCTGACCATCATGACTGGGATCCAACGGGACAAAACAAGTACGTTGCCAGAGCAGGAGGTTTTTACTTTCAGAGAGTGAGGGGTCAAATATGAAACTCACAGGACAAACAAAGACCACTTTCATTAACCTGAACATTAACACAACGTTAACATGAATATGTGCTGCTGCATGAAACAGTTACAGCGTTCATTCCTCTTTAGCATCTGCCAAAGATCTGGTCAAATTCAGTGTCTTAAATTAGGCTACAACTTAATTAAATTTGGGAAAATAGAACCAAATATATTGCAAAAACAAACAAAAATGGATAAATAATAATAAAAACAGTCTTGTCCTAATCTTTAGTTGAGAACAATTATAGTGCTAGACTAGAGTGATGTAGCTGAGATAAAGGAACTGTCAGAACCAGAAACCACACATTTACTCCTGAGACAAGAAATCTGTAGAAGGTCCTCGCTTGATCCTGCGCTGACTGTACTCTACATTTCACTAGTAATCATTGCCTTGAATAGCAGCCTGTAAAGTGTGACTCACCTGCACCAGAGTCAAACGCAGGTCTCAGTATACGGGAGACCTGAGCAAACTGAGTGAGCCACAAACAATACTCAAGAGATAGAACCCAGACATGTGCAGAGCAGATAAGGAGGATGAACAGAAACCTCCAAAATGGAAAATATCTAATAAACTAATTACTTATTAGTCATTATTAGCTAATAAACTAATCAGGCCAAAACACTATGAACTAGTTACAGAGAAGTTAAACAACCTGAAAAAGCAGTAAAATGCACAAGTTGAAGATCATTCAGAGTCGGCTTCAAACTCACAACCCCTTACAGTGTACAACCTTCTGTTTCCATTAATGAAAAACTTGTGAATGAGCTTTTCAAAAATATACTTTATACAGAAATAAACTTTTGTAAACTACACAAATATTTCAGCAGAATTCATTCCAGATTCATCATAATTGCATTTCATTACATCTACCACACGAACAATTTTCATACATTTGCCAACAAAATTTAGCACTAAAGAAATACTGTACAAAATAATAAAATGATTTTTACATGTTTAAATATTCATGCTTCCTAAGAATGTTCCATCGCTAGAACATGTTATCAATTTCATAAAAACTAGTGATTAAAGCAAAAAAAGCAATAAATATTTTAATAAATTAATATACTTTATTTAATTAATTAATATTAATTAATTAATTTATTGCATGTTACACTACTTAAAAATTAATTTTGAATATTTTCCATTTTTTTATATATTTTATATTTTTATTACATTTAATTCAAAATAAATGATTATTGGTATTAAAATAATACTGAGGAACATCTACAATTTTCAGGTGGATCTAGTCCCAGTTTCTACATTATATTATATTGTTTGTACTGTCTCTTTATGTATACTTCTTTGCCTGTCCTTCTGCTGCTATTAACACCCAAATTTCCCTGCCTGGAGATCAATTAAGTCTTATCATATATTTTATAAGTTATTGTGTATCAATATTCACATTGGCAATCAGTATATAAGTAAATAGTAAATACTGTATTTAACTCAGACTGAGCCTAAGATCCAGTGCTTTATACTGAATTAGTGTACAGAAATGAACTTTTGGCTACCTGTAAGAAAGACCGGACGAGACGGCCACACCTCCTCGTTATGTTTATCCAAAAGACCCAGTGTGAGTTCTTCAACTTCAGTTCCTAACAGCACCTCGAACGTGGGGTGATAGTTGGGGTCGTAGTCATCGTCAAATTCCGCGGTCTAAGAAACCCAAAGACAGCTGAACTCACTATTCCTAAATGTAAAAAAACAAATAAACAATCTAATTTCTCCACAAATGTAAGTGTAGTTCACCTTAGGCTGGTGTTTATAAGGCTCACAGCGCGGTTTGTATGTTTTACCAGGGGTCAGATCACACTTGGAGGTGGTTTCAATGTATGTGTTGCACTTAAATTGTTCCCGCACCTAAAGAGCAGTAAAATATTTTAATGAATTTTAAAATATTATTCTCACTCTCCTACATATCCTATGTCTATATCCTACATTCTAATACTCAAATCCTAAAAGCACATGTATCTAAAAAGCAAACTTTTGTTGAAATTTGTGTCACTCTGCGGCACATTCCTCCAAACAGGCAAGTGCTCCTCATCGTGGTGCTCTGGTGGAGCTGAACAGACAACAACAGCTCACCAGCTCCCACTCTGTCACCGCATTTTAGCACCACCAGTGTTATGTAGCGAGCACATGGCCAGAGGGTGGGCATGCCGACTCTGCATAGCTGGAGCTCGATCTCCCTCTACACTCCTGGGCAAAAAATCTGAGGCAAAGCCATCCATCCATCCATCCATCCATCCATCCATCCATCCATTATCTACACCGCTTTATCCGTCTGGGTCGCAGGGACGCTGGAGCCAATCCCAGCAGTCGTTTCGGGCGAGAGGCGGGGTACACCCTGGGCAGGTCGCCAGTCCACCACAGGGC